>CAMZMU010000045.1:11073197-11221614 GCA_947311845.1 Poa pratensis
AAGGGCCGACCTGCTTGGCCTGGGAGTATCCGAGCTTCATCTTGACCTGGAGGATACAAAGGCCGACCTATCTTGGCCAGAGGGGTCCGAGGTATCCCGTTGGCCTGGGCCGAGGTTCACTGTCCGAGCTATGTTCAGCCGACCTAACTACCTCGGTGCTATGGTTTATTGGTGAGTGCAGGAGAAGCTGTTGAAGGAAGTAATATCCGAGGTGGATCTTAAGCGCAAGACCCGAGGTAGGAGCGGGAGCAAGACCCGAGCTAACCAAGGCAGGAGGCCGTAGGTCGGGCAGGAGTCAATGCTCCTGTCACTTCCAGCCGGGTACAAGAGCGCCTGACGCGGGAGCGTCTGTCAGGAGCCTGGCAGAGGCGTGCCCCGGGTTCGGCGGGGCTGCACGTCTCTGACCGCTGACCACGCGGATCGGGGAAAAGGCTACGAGGTAGCTGCGGCGGCACGTCCTGTCTGTCAGAGGGACATGCTAGTTCTGCCGTTAGGCAACAGGAGATGGGCAGCCACGTCTTGTCCCTGACAGTACGGTGGTGACCGGTGCAGAGGCATGGCAACAGTGTTCAGCGGGGGCACAACGGTAACTCGGCTGGCCTATATAGTGGGCTTCACCCCCCTCCTGCTTGAGACGGACAGATCGATCAAGAGAAAAGAAAGAGAGAAAGGAACCTCGGAACACCCCGGAAACACCTCGGATCTAGCTCGGAGGTTCCTTCTTCCTCCGTGTAGCTCCATCTTTTACCTCAAGTTCTCACCATTGTATCATCATACAGCTCGAGGAGCAGCTTGTACTTGTCACTTGAGCTATACACTGAGTAGGATAGTGCTGCAGTAGGGGTGTTACCTCCACAAGAGGGCCCCGAAGCAGGGTACATCGTGGTGTGCTTTGTGTTCTTGGTTTCTTGTTCTTCGTTCGTGTTCTTGCGTGTTCTTGCGTGTGCACTTCTTGAGTGCATAAACCCTCCCCGGATTCCCCCAACGACCATTCGGCCCCATCTTAGCCATACCTATGGCATCTGCCGTGATCCCACCACGACAGTTGGCGCCCACCGTGGGGCAGATTGAGGCGTTGGAGGGAGTTTACATCCGGACGGGCTCAGGCGAGCGTGTTCTTTCCGGGCTTATCGCCAAGATCGTGAGTTCACCTTCATCAGCGACAACGCGGGGTGTTTCGCCGGCAAGCCCTTCCCCGAGCACGGCTTCACCATGATGCTCGGCAGCTTCGTCCTACGTTGCTGTCGAGGTTGTTCGCGGTACCCGGAGCAGGTGCTCGTGGACGACGAAACTCCTCTCCTCGCGGCTTTAGGTCGGCGTATCACTCGCCCCGAGAGCTGCGTGGAGGTGATGATGACGGTCCGGTTGACGCCGCTGGCAAAGTAGATGCCAGCAAATCCAAGCGGCCGAGGTTGCTAAGGTGAGATCTGCAAAGCCCAGGCTAGAGAAGGTTGCCTGGCACCCCGAGTGCAGGGCCGAGGTGCGACCCTGGTAGAGATAGTGGAGACACTGGCAGACCCAGTAAATCCAGGAGTGGATGTAGTGGTGACTGTGGCCGACCTAGAGGCAAAGCGTGTCCTGTTGCAAAGGAGGCTGTAGCAATGATGACAGCTAGAGATGAGTTCAATAGAGATCTGCGTGAGTACAATGCAGCGAATGGCTTCACCCCGGTAGCAGTTGATAACTAGGGGAGCCGAGGTGCGGCAGAGAGGCAAGGGGCTCAATGATGAGATAAACAGGGAGGCTCGACCTACCACCTCGGCTAGGAGTGAGAGTCGCGTGTCGACTGGAAGGCCGGTATATAGTTCCCCTGCTAAGAACCTCAGAGCTGCCGAGGCAGGCAGGGCCGAGCTATCCGGGTTGACTGGAGATGCATGGCGTGCGCAGCAGAAGCGAGTCAATGAGTTAGTGTATGTAGCTAACCAGCAGAATGAGGCTCTCCGCAGAGCATATGCCGGGGCTGGTGATTCAGAGATGGTTTATTCAGCTAGGCCAGTTAGTCAGGTGTCCAAGGGGCAAGCCTCGTCTCCACTCGTCGGAGGAGCCGATCGAGCCCGGAGTGTCACCTCGGGTCAGAACAAGCAGCTGCAGATGTATGATCCAGTTTAGCAGCAAAGCAGAAGGTGGGCCAGGGCAATGCTAGCCGAGCTAAGGGAAACCCCGGCCCAGGTAATGCAAGCCGAGCTAAGGGTAACTCCGGTCAGGGAAATCAGAATGGCGGGCAAGCAGCATCGGCTGGCCGAGGTAAACCACCTCCGCCCCCGAGGTATCAGCAACAACCCGGCGCAGGGGCAATATCAGCGAGAGCCGGAGTATGTTCAGCAACCTCAGAACGTCGGTCAAGGCGATGACCGATATGATGATGGAGACTCGGCCATGGCGCGAGCTGGATACCACAGAGTGGATGGGGCGTTGGGACCTCGGATAGGAGGTCGGATGTTAGCTCCAGGCGATGTTCGTAACAAGCTGGATAGAATCTACTTGTCGAGCAACTGGAGGAGGAAGGCCCTCCTGGTCCGGCGTGTTTTGGACCTCGGATCATGAAGGAGCCACCACCACCAGTATCTCAGTTCCAGTTAGGTCGGAACACCAAGCCATACAATGGGAGCACCAAGCCACAAGATTGGCTGACAGATTATGTATCCTCGGTGCACATAGCGGGGGGCAATCGCCGATGGGCGGTCCGGTATCTCCCGCACATGTTGGAAGGTCCAGCTCGGATCTGGCTGAATAATTTGCCGGAGTATAGTATCAACTCCTGGATAGACTTGGAGCTGGCGTTTAACAGCAACTTTGCTAGTACATACAAGAGGCCAAACCGACCTCAGCTCCTGGCGGCATGTAAGCAAGATGATCATGAAACTGACCGAGAATTCTTAACTCGGTGGAGCAATGTTCGGAATTCCTGTGAAGGAGTTGTAGAGGCACAGGCCATTTCCTGGTTTGCAGATGGTTGTCGACATGGCAGCATGCTGTGGCAGAGGCTCCAAGAGATATGCCGAAATCCCTAGCAGAAACAATCCGGATTGCAGATTCTTATGCTCTGGGTGATCCGATGCAGCCAGCAGCAGAGGCAGTGGCACGTAACAGAAGGAGGGAGCCAATAAACAACCGGCTCGGACCAAGGTGTAATGACCGCCAGAGTTCGGACAAAGAGGAGGGAGCCGGACTACCCATACACCTCGAACCAAGTTGCAGCGGTGAACCCGGATCAGCCCGGAGCTGGAGGTGTCCAGAGGCCAAAAATCAATGGTCCGGCATTTAGTCCGAACCCGAGCCACCCTTGACTTATGAATCAATGATAGATGGTCCTTGCTGTTACCAACGACCGACCCGCGCAAGCCAGCCAACCATTCAACCCGGCAGTGCAGCTGGAACCGCAGAATCAGAAGAAGGGGCGAAGGCCGGAGGAACAGCAGGACCACCTCAGAGATTTCAGCCGAGGTCCCACCCAAATCTGTCCGGAGCAAATGTTACCCCGATAACCACTGCACCTCTCCGAGGCCTGCAGCAGCAAGGCCCGTGAATGTTGTGAATGTCCGAGGTAATAACAACAACAATGGTGCCGGACCAAGTCAGCAGTATGAATACCCCGGAAATGACTATAGAGAGGCTCATGCGAGCTATGTGGTCTTTGTGACCGAGCCAACTGACAAGAAGAGCGTGCAGAGGCGTGCCATGGAGGTGAATGCAGTAATGCCGGTGGTGCCGACCTATATGAACTGGTCTGAGCAGGAGATCACTTGGAGCAGAAAGACACACCTCGGATCATGCCGAGCCCTGGAAAGTATGCCCTGGTGGTAGATCCAACGTTGTGTGGGCCTAAACAATGTGAGGTTCACCCGAGTTCTGGTGGACAATGGCAGTGCCATCAACATCATGTACCGAGACACAATGGTGAAATTGGGCATATCGCCAAATCAGTTGATGCCAAGCAGTTGTACTTTTCATGGGATTGTGCCTGGCGTTTCCTGTGCACCCATGGGCAAGATATGGGTGGATGTAGCATTTGGAACCAAGGAAATTGCCGAGTTGAGAGTATCGAGTTCGAGGTGGTGGACTTGGAGAGTGCATACCATGCATTGCTTGGAAGGCCGGCTCTGGCCAAGTTCATGATTTCCACCCATGTTGCATACCTGAAGATGAAAATGCCAGGGCCTAATGGGATCATATCCATCTCGGGTGACTACAAGCGAGCCATTCAGTGTGCCTCGGCGGGGTCTAATCTGGCCGAGTCTTTGGTGATCGCAGCTGAGAAGAAGAAGCTGCATCAAGTGGTGGCAATGGCGCAGTCAACACAGCTCGGCTGTCCGGACTGATGAGCCCGGACTCAACTGCAGCATTCGAGGTGCCCAAGGAGACCAAGAAGATCCCCATTGACCCGGAGCACCCAGAGCATGGCCATCATTGGGACCGGGCTGGGCGAGAAATAGGAAGGCGAGCTCTGTCACTTCCTCCGTGAGAATCGGGATATCTTTGCATGGTCGGCTAAGGACCTGCCTGGTGTTCCGAGGGAGTTGGCAGAGCACTCTTTATTTGTAGGCCAGAGGTGAAACCGGTGAGGCAACCGACCCGTCGTCTCTCAGACGACCGAGACAAGTGGTGCTGGACGAGCTGGCTAAGTTGCTTGCAGCCGGGTTCATTATGGAGGTGCTGCCCGGACTGGATATCCAATCCGGTCTTGGTGGAAAAGAAGAAAGACGAGCCAGCCGTGGTCAAGGTGTGGCGCATGTGCATTGACTTCACTAACCTCAACAAGGCGTGCCCGAAAGATCCATTTCCATTACCTCGGATTGATCAAGTGATCGATTCCACTGCTGGTTGTGAACTGTTGTCTTTTATCGATGCGTACTCTGGTTTTCACCAGATACCACTGAACCCAAAGGATCAAATAAAGACTGCTTTTATTACCCCGTATGGGGCGTATTGCTATCGTGTCATGTGTTTTGGTCTGAGAAATGCCGGGGCAACTTATCAGAGGTGTATGCAGAAATGCCTGCACTCTCAATGGGCAAAAATGTGCAAGTGTATGTCGATGATATCGTCATCAAAACTAAGGAGAAACGTACTCTCCTCGAGGATCTCGAGGAGACATTTGTGAATTTGAGAAATATCGGTTGAAGCTTAACCCGGACAAGTGCACCTTTGGTGTCCCGGCTGGAAAGTTGCTCGGATTCCTGGTGTCTAGCCGAGGTATCGAGGTTAACCCGGCCAAGATCCGAGCTATTGAGAACATGAAGTTACCGAAGTGTTTGAAAGATGTGCAGAATTCACAGGGTGCCTAGCCTCGTTGAGCCGATTTGTAGTCGGCTAGGAGAAAAAGCCTTACCTTTGTACCAGCTCATGAAGAAAAGTACCGGGTTTACATGGACCCCGCAGGCCGACGTGGCGTTCAATGAGCTGAAAAAGATGTTGTCCACTGCCGGTGTTGGCGTCACCATTGCACAATGAGCCGATGTTACTTTACATTGCGGCCACAAACCGAGTTGTAAGTGTGGCAGTGGTGGTGGAGCGCGAAGAAGGTGGCAGGTCGGTGCAGAGACCGGTGTATTACTTGAGCGAGGTGATCTCTACCTCGAAGCAGAATTACCCTCACTACCAGAAGATGACGTATGGTGTCTACCTGGCGGTCAAGAAGTTGAAGCATTATTTCCAGGAGCATCCCATGACGGTGGTGTGCGAAGCTCCAATCTCGGAGATCATCGGGTGCAAAGATGCAACTGGCCGAGTTGCCAAATGGGCGATTGAGGTGTCTCCATATGCACCACATTATGAGAGAAGAGATGCAATTAAATCCCAGGCGCTTGGACTTCTTTTGTGATTGGGCCGAGATGCAGTATGAGCCACCCAGGCCGGACTATAATTATTGGAAAATGCATTTTGATGGGTCCAAGACAAAGATCGGGCTGGGGGCTGGAATAGTCCTCACCTCGCCGAAGCGAGATCAGCTGAAATACGTGCTGCAGATTCATTTCTCAGCATCAAACAATGTGGCGGAGTATGAGGCCTTAATCCATGGCCTCAATGTGGCGAAGGAGATCGGTATCCGGCGTGTAGAGTGCTTCGGCGATTCCGACCTGGTGGTGCAACAATCTTCTGGAACTTGGGATGCTCTGGATGCCAACATGGCGTTATATCGGTTCCATGTGCAAAAGATATCCGGGTTCTTTGAAGGGTGTGATACAGGCATATACCTCGGACAGAAAATAATGCTGCCGACGTGTTGTCAAAGCTCGGTTCATCTAAAGAGGCAGTACCACCAGGGGTAGCCCTGAATCACTTGAGAACTCCTTCAATCAAACCTTCTCCTGAATCCGAATCTATTTTCATCCCGGCGGAGCAAGAGCCCGGACCTGTTCCAATGGAGGTAGACGTCGGTGCGTTTGGTCGGACCCGGGGACTGCGTGGCAGAGCTCGGGGACTGCGCACCGAACCTCGGGGACTGCTCATCAAGACTCGGGGACTGGTCGCAGGATGGTGGAGGAAATAATGGAGGAGATTATGGTGGCCGAACCAATGGAGGTGGACGAGAATTTTTTCCTTTGCACCCAGTGCCGGAGTGGGCGGAGCAAATCATGAAGTTCATAACGGAGGGAAGCTTGCCAAGTGACACAACCGAGGCTAGGAGAATCCAAAGGAGGGCAAGGCGTACACCATCATCAACAAGGAGCTCTATAAAAGAAGCGTAACCGAGGTGTTGCAACGGTGTGTCGAGCCAGCTGAAGGCAAGGAGATGCTTTTGGAGATCCACCAAGGAGAGTGTGGTCATCATTGCAGCACAAGAGCTCTGGTGGCCAAGGTGTTCAGGCATGGGTTCTATTGGCCCACTGCTCTTGCTGATGCAGAGGCCATAGTCCGGAGATGTGAAGGATGCCAAAGGTTTGCCAAGCAAACGCATATGCCAGCCTCGGCGCTCAAAACAATTCCTATCACTTGGCCGTTTGCGGTATGGTGTTTGGATATGGTGGGAGAGTTCAAACCAGCCCGAGGTAACATGACGCACATACTGGTGATGGTGGACAAGTTCACCAAGTGGATCGAGGTGAAACCAATCCGGAAGTTGGATGGTCATTCAGCAGTGACTTTTTTGAAGGAGATCATTCTGCGATATGGTACCCCCATAGCATTATCTCGGACAACGGCACGAACTTTGCTGTTGGAGAATTTGCTCGGTTTTGCATGAACAAGGGAATCCGGCTGGACATAGCCTCGGTGGCACACCCGGAGTCTAATGGACAAGTGGAAAGATCAAATGCTCTAGTGTTGGCCGGCATCAAGGCTCGGCTCATTGAACCACTGCTGAAAACGCCGGGGTGTTGGATAGATGAGATACCAGCAGTACTGTGGGGTCTAAGGACCACGCCAAATCGATCAACTGGCTATACGCCATTTTTTATGGTCTATGGGGCAGAAGCTATGCTACCCACTGACATCGAATATGATGCGCCCAGAGTGGCAATGTACACTGAAGCCGAGGCAAAAGAGGCTCGGGAGGATGCAGTAGATCTGCTTGAGGAAGCTAGAGAATTGGCCTCATCTCGGTCAGCAATATACCAGCAAGGTCTCCGACGTTATCATAGCCGGAGTATCAACCCTCGTGTGTTTCACGAGGGAGATTTGGTGCTGAGGCTGGTGCAGCGCAAGAAAGGTCGGCACAAGTTGTCACCTCCATGGGAGGGACCGTTCATTGTGAGCCGAGCTCTGCTCAATGATTCGTACTATCTAATAGATGCGCAGGAACCAAGGAAGATGGGCTGGACAACCCCGGATCAGAGGTCAGGCGACCATGGAATAGCTCTACTCCGACCTTTCTACTCATGAAGGGCGCAATGTATGTACCTCGGTTAATCCTTAATGAAATGTCGGCACTCCGAGGTTGAAGCTCGCTCTTGTGCTTGTGTTTTATTTCTGTTTGTCAATTTCGTTCATATGCCGAACTATTTTGAACCTCGTCTCAAACTTCAAGTAATGTATGCTGTGTAACTAATCTTGTGACTCGACTGACGAACGCCGAAATGGTAGTCAAGAGCAAAGATGAAAAAACGTGGGAAACATGAAAATGGACTCGGGGACTCGGTCCAAAAATATAGTTCGGCATGTGTCGTTTACTAACCCCTGTCTTTACCTTTCGTTTATGTCGGATGATTTTGAAACACACCTCGACATTTGCTAAGTACTGTATGCTATAAACAACAATCTTGTGACTCGACTGTCGAACGCCAAAATGGTAGACAAGAGCAAAGAATGCCAAGTATAGTAAACACGAAAGTGAACTCGGGGACTCGTTCCAAAAGGGTTCGGCATAAATTCTTAGAAAAGCATGGTTCGGATAGCAAGATAATAGTACTGGTAGCAAGGCAAACTACTTAAGTGTTTACATCTGCACCCGGCATACCGGGGATTTAATGTTTTTTGAGACAAGTTCAGGCCTCGGAACCAGAGACCTCGGTCGCCGGAGTTGTGGTAGCGGGACCTCGGAAGCAGGAGCCTCGGGCGCAGGAACAACCTCGGGCGCAGGAACCACCTCGGTCGCGGAAGCAACCTCGGTTGTTGGAGTGGATGCCGGGGTGTCCGTCACGTCGGGGGAGATCACCTCGGTGGCTACGGCTTTGCCGGACTTGCCCTTGGAGTTCGGAGGTTCGTCGAAGCTGAAGTCATCATCAGAGCCTTCAGCCACCTCGGTTGTTTTGCCGGCCTTGCCCTTGGAGCTCTCAGGCTCGTCAAAGTCAATTTCCTCGCCGTCAGAACTTCTTCACCGGACTCTGCTTCCTCGTCCGAGCTCTCTTCATCCTCAGAATAGAGGCGCCCGTCATCAAAGGTCCGGGTGTTTGCATAACTAGCAAAGCGGTCGGCTGCTGCTTGGCGTTTCGCAATGCCATCAGGGGTGGAGTTCCAAGGAGAGCCCCTGCGCAGGGAGGTAACCGTGTGGATCTCAACATCTTCATACCAAGACAGCACGAACACCAGGGCCTTGTCCGCTCCAGCCCGAGCTGATGAGCATCTCCACTCCCGAAGTCTAGCCTCGGCTCCTTTCAGCTTCGTGGCGAGCTCGTCGATGCAAGTGGGAGTCTTGACCTTGGGCCAGAGGGCACGGTGGACCTCGATGGCAGCATCAACCAGCTTGGTTCCAATGGCCCGGAGCGGCCTGATCCGAGCGTTAAGGGCAACAAGGTGGTCCTGGATATCCCAGCTTTCGCTGAGGGTTTCTGTCTCAGCCCTCTTTGCCCGAGCTGCTTGAACTTCGCGGATAGCCTTGTCCTTGGAGTGCTCGAAGTTCTCTGAAGAAGACAAAAAGGCTGTCGCTGAAATAAGGCATACGGTGGCACGGGGTGTAGGTCGGCAGAAAATAAGGAAAAGGGGAAAAGAAACTTACTGTCCATTTGGTGATTAATCCGAGCGAGCTCGGACAACCAGCTTTTCGATATAGCTCGGAGGGCGATAAGTTCGGCTTCGGCCGAGGTGGCGCGGCTCTCCAGGGTCTTGGCAAGCTCTTGCTGCTGTTCGGCGGCCTGGTCTTGACCTTCATAGCGTCCTCCACAGCAGTTTTGGCTTCATTAGCCCGGTTCAGCTCTTGTTGCAGCCGAGCTATTTCATCTTCGGCTGTCTTCAACTTGGAGGCGTAATCTTTGTCGCTCTGCTCCTTGCGGATAGAAGAGTCCGGTGAGACTTCTTCAGTCTGTTGTGATCCAGCAGGAGGTTCTTGAAGATCTTTGTCCGAGCATTGTTGCACTCCTGAAAAAATAGAGAGATCAGTTCGAAGAAATCCGAGGTCTTTTTAGCACCCGAGGCCCGGGGACTTGGCATTGCCTCGGGGACTCAGCATGGGAGAAATGACAAGTTTTTGAGATTCAAGCCGAGCAATTTTAACTCGGTGGAGTGTCAATTGCTCAACCCGAATCTCGGGGACTGGGAATAGTGTATGTTTGTCATTTGGTTTCAAAGGAAGAAAGAGAGTTGCGTAAAGAAACTTACCGAGGCCTTCTTGCTGCAATCAAGGACCGCAGTCTGCATGTTGTAGATGGACTGGAGCACGGCGCTAGGTCCAACTGGATGCTCAGAGCTCGGGTTAGAGGAGACCTCGGCAGCGTCAGCCGAGTTCCAGTCCATGTCATAGTGCTTCTCCGAGCCTAAGCTGTTCCCGCTCTTGGTCCGGAGTTGCCCGACCTCCCAGCTGCTGATGTTCGGCTGGATGGTAGCAGCGAAAGAGCTCGGGAGGTGGCGACCTGAGAGCTCGAGGGCGCGGTCTTGGTCAAGGTGGACCTCGGCGCAGAAGCGGGAACATGCGGCACCAGTTGGGTGCTCGCAGCCTTGGGGCCCGGTGGCGGTGGCGGCATTGGAGTTTGCTGTGGCTGTTTGGGGGGCTCAACAACTGGAGCTGAATCTTTCTTCTGCTTCTTCTGCTGCTGTTGCTGCTGGTTGCGCGCAGCTTGAGACTTGGGGGAGAGCCGAGGCTCCTGCACGGTCTTAGCCGGAGTCTTGGCGCGATCTGTCTCCGCATCCTTCTGAGGAGGCGGAGGAGTCTGATCTCGGCGGGGAGCAGAGTGCCCCAGGCCGGAGTCAGAGCTCGGCGGTGGAAGTTCGGCGGAGGAGACACGCACCGGGGAGGAGATGGTCTTCTCCGGGCTGCTGAGGTCAATGGACCGTTCTGGAGGAGAGGCTCTGGCGGGGCTGCCGAGGTTAACCTCGACCTCGGTGGTCTGAGCTTCAACCACTGGAGGCAGTGGTGAGTGTATCGAGCTATGGCTCTGTTGATCTGCCGAGCCGGGCTAGACGAAAAAGAAAAGATTAAGTTAGAGTAAAAAACTTAACCTCGGAACAGGTGAAAGGTAAAAAGGAGCAAGGTGACTTACGCATCTTCTCCACGGGGCCTCGCTTCTTGTGCCTCGCCGAGGTCTTCTTGGCACGCTTGGCTTTGGGCGCCGCAGTCTCCGAGGTCTTGGAAGCCTCGGCATCCGAGGTACCAGGTCCTGAGCGCTTCCGGGAAGCTGCAGACGCTGGATGAAAGTTCTTATATGTTGGAGGAGCATATGAAATGGGAATAACGTTGACAGGTTCCAGAATTTGGCAATCATCATCGTCATCATCGGGCCAATCCTGGATAGACGATCGAACTGGTGGGCGGTGCGAGGTGAAACCACGAGTCTTACCCGAGGTGGCCTTGGGAATGGGGAGGTGATCCTCATTGTCCGGATCTTCAACCTCGGCGGCGGCCGGGACAGGCAGGTCGGGAGTCCACTCCTTAGAAGAAAGGGGGCCATCCTCGATTTCCTGTCGAGTGAACTTCTGCAGAGGTGGCAAGGTAAAACCGAGTTAGCACAAGAATCAATACAAGGCCGGGGTGAAAATGAAACCGAGGAATATTTTACGTCGGGTAAAGTACACTTACTTGAGCTGGAAGGTGATCTCGGTCATAGGGCTTGACACCCCATTTCCACTTGTCGGGCATGGTGGTCTTGGCGATGGCCGGATGCGCCTCTTCACCTCGGAGTCATCAAGTTCAAAGGTGCTGTGCCGAGTGGGGTCGTAGCGGCCACTCATATGGCAGATCTTATGGGCCCGCTCTTGTAAAGGGCTAACTCGGCGGGTGATCATGGTGCGCAAGATGTCATCTGCCCCCAGCTTTTCTCCTGGAGGACATCATGGTTGGTGGATCAGAAGAACCTCGGGAGCGTCGGGTGCAGGCTCATAATCCCAGTTGAGTTGGGCAGCGGGGGTTCCAATGGTGAACTCCGGCAAATTGATGAGATCTTCGTGCCCGGGTTCTTCACATAGAAGAAGGAGCGTTGCCATTTGCGGCAGGAGTCCAGGCCCTGGATCCGAGGAAACTCAGAAAGGCGCCGAGGTGAAATCGAGGCCGCCCCGCAAGCAGTCATCTCCTTGTCCACGACCTTCTTGTTCGGGACACTTTGCTTCTTCAGCTGGAAGTACTTGGCCCAGGACTCGATGCTTGGCCATAATCCGAGGTAACCCTCGGAAAAGGTCGCGTAGGCCGAAAGTTGGAGGATGGCGTTGGCGGGCAGGTGGTGTGGCTGTAGCCCAAACTTGTTCAAGAAATCCCGGAAGAATTTCCCGGCCGGGAGCCCGAAGCCACGTTCGAAGTGATCCAGGAAGACGACCCGCTCCCCGGATTCCACCTCGGGTTCGATATCTCCTTTCTTCGGAATCGGCAGATGAGTTTAGCCGGGATCCGCCGTGAATCTCGGAGCCATTTGATGTCGACCTCCGTGACATCGGATCCCTCCCAGCTACCTCGTTCTCCAGATGCTCCTTCCTCGGCGGGATCCGAGGCAGAAGACATGTTGAGCTTTCCTGCAGAAGAGGGAGGTTCAACCGGGGTAAGTACCTCGGACAGTTCAGGATAGCCGGGGTAAATACCTCGGATCATTCAAGACAGCCGAGCTAAAGGATTTAGGCGGGAAACATGTTTCTACCACTGCGAGATACTAGCAAAGATCTACCGATGAGCTAAAAAGGGAAATAAATTCGAGTTCATCAAGGGCAAACCTAAAGGACAGCACGGGTGCGTCTGAAACAAATCTAGAGAGATCTAAAATGTACTAAAAGGGCTCGAGGGGATCATCTAGTTCATCAAGATCTTAGGGTTCATCAGGATCCTCGAGTTCATCGAAGGATGAACTCATCTGGCAATGGAGGGGAAGCGAAGAACTCACCGTGGAGGAACGCGAGGGATCGGCGGCGAGTCGATGGCCCAGGCGCAGCGCGCGTACTCCGGTGCGGCGAGGCGCTCGACGGCGGTGCGGAACGTGCTGCAGAACGGCGGCGCGTACTCCGGTGCGGCGAGGTGCTCGACGGCGGCGATGGAGGCAGAGGGCACGGAGCAGTGGGCGAGTGGGGAAGAAGAAGATGAAGTTACCCCTGGGCCCCTATTTATAAGCCGCGTGCGGTAACGGCGTGCGGTAACTGCGCACTACCGCGCGGTTACCGGGAGGCGCGGATCGTGTGGGCGGAGCGCACGGTTGCGCGGTTGGTGGCCGCACGATCGGCCACATCGTGGGCCGCAGAGTGGCAACCGCCAGCCTCGGATTTCCTGTGCTGGTCAGCGCGAGAATCGAGGAGTCGCGGGCGGTCAAGTTGGTCTCGCACTTGAGTGCGCAGGTGCGCTGTTTGGTGGGTCCGGCTGACGAGGGCGGCGTGTGGTCAGGACCTGTCTTTCAGAGGTCCGGGTTTCGAGGTCCGGGCAGAGATTCTTCGCCACGTGCCTCGGAAAATCTTGAGGCAAGATTGTGCTGAGTCAAACAGCTCGGAAAGTTCAGATTGCATATCTACCTCGGATTAGATTATGGTATGTGGGAAGTACCTCGGCGGAGCTATGTTGGAGGTCGGTTTTAGAGGTGGTGCCTTGCTTATTTTGAACCTGCTACGGCCCTCCATCCGAGGTCGTAGGACCGCACCAGCTTCGGGGACTAATGTCGGGGGGCTACCCCCGGGTAGGGTCAAGGCTTGGCATAAAGATGAGTTTAAAGATATGCCGAGGTACGGAAAGGGCCGACCTGCTTGGGCCTGGGAGTGTCCGAGCTTCATCTTGACCTGGAGGATAAAGGCCGACCTATCTTGGCCCAGAGGGGTCCGAGGTATCCCGTTGGCCTGGGCCGAGGTTCACTGTCCGAGCTATGTTCAGCCGACCTACTACCTCGGTGCTATGGTTTATATGGTGAGTGCAGGAGAAGCTGTTTGAAGGAAGTAATATCCGAGGTGATTGGATCTTGAGTACAAGACCCGAGGTAGGAGCGGGAGCAAGACCCGAGCTAACCAAGGCAGGAGGCCGTAGGTCGGGCAGGAGTCAATGCTCCTGTCACTTCCAGCCGGGTACAAGAGCGCCTGACGCGGGAGCGTCTGTCAAGGAGCCTGGCAGAGGCGTGCCCCGGGTTCGGCGGGGCTGCACGTCTCTGACCGCTGACCACGCGAGATCCGGGGAAAAGGCTACGAGGTAGCGCGGCGTGGCTGCGTCCTGTCTCTGTCAGAGGGGACAGGCTAGTTCTGCCGTTAGGCAACAGGAGATGGGCATGCCATGTCTTGTCCCTGACAGAGGTACGGTGGTGACCGATGCAGAGGCATGGCAACAGTGTTCAGCGAGGGGCACAACGGTAACTCGGCTGGCCTATATAGTGGGCTTCACCCCCTCCTGCTTGACCCCCCCGACGGACAGATCAATAAACAGAGAAAGAAAGAGAGAAAGAACCTCGGAACACCCCGGAAACACCTCGGATCTAGCTCGGAGTGCCTTCTTCCTCCCGTGTAGCTCCATCTTTTACCTCAAGTTCTCACCATTGTATCATCATACAGCTCGAGGAGCAGCTTGTACTTGTCACTTTGAGCTATACACTGAGTAGGATAGTGCTGCAGTAGGGGTGTTACCTCCACAAGAGGGCCCCGAAGCAGGGTACATCGTGGTGTGCTTTGTGTTCTTGGTTTCTTGTTTCTTTGTTCGTGTTCTTGCGTGTTCTTGCGTGTGCACTTCTTGAGTGCATAAACCCTCCCCGGATTCCCCCAACGACCATTCGGCCCCATCTTAGCCATACCTATGGCATCTGCCGTGATCCCACCACGACAGGCTCCTGTGAAGGACGTTATTTCTACCAGCAAGGCAGATCATCCCTCTTCTCTTTTGTTTACACATGCAGATATTTCACTGTTTGTCATTACTTGACTGATAAATCAGGTCAAAAATGTGAAGAGAATTAAACGGTTAAAGTTGTAATTAATTGGGACTGGGCACCCCATTTGCCAGCTCTTTTTGCAAAATTAATAGATAAGCGGATGTATATGCCGCTAGTCCGGTGGTAAAGTCTGTTTGATAGTTGACATAAAGACATCCACCCCGTCCTCATGAGCTTGGTAAACATTGACACAAAATAGGAGTAATATTTTTTTTAATAGTTTAAAGGTAGCACATGAAAAATTTACTTGGAATGGCAAAGAAATACCACATATAAGTAGTTATGGTGGACACATATGGCATGGATTTTGGCTCAAGGTTTTGGATGCACGCGAAGCATTCCCTCTCAGTACAGAGTTTAGGCTAGCAAGGTTATTTGAAGCAAACACAGGATATCAACCGACACAGCAAGACTTATATGAAAACATATTGCAAGCATTATAAGACTCTACACTATCTTCCTTGTTAACCAAACCCTTTTACTAGAAAATATCTAGACCTTAGAGATACCAATCATGCAAACCAAATTTCAACGAGCTTTACGGTAGTTCTTCATTAATAGGTTTTAACTACATGATACAAAAGCTTAAACATGAACTACTTGATAACTCAAAACAATTGACAAGTATCAAATTATCCAATATAGTGATCTACAAGAATATGTAAGCTTTTCCATTATACCATCTACCACATGCAACATTTTCTGTTCCAACCAAACACCAATCAATTTATTTCAACATAAACTCTCCAAACAATTAAAAAAGAAGCAAGAGAGTACTTTCTTTAAAAGAACTAACAACTCTGAATAAGAGATGCATGCAAAACAGGAGCTAAAAGCATAGCAATAGCTAGATAAGAATACTCAACAAGTATAAGTGAAGAATACGAGTATTCATATGAAAAAGCGGAGCGTGTCTCTCTCCCAATCAAGAATGCTAGGGTCCAATCAAGTTGACCATAAGAAAAATAAAATACTGAAAATAAAAGCACACATACGCTCCAAGTAAAGCACATATGATGTGAAAGAATTAAAATATAGTTTCACTAGAGATGACCTGATAAGTTGCTGATGAAGAAGGGGATGCCTTGGGCATCCCCAGGCTTAGACGCTTGAGTCTTCTTGAAATATGCTGGGGTGATATATGGGAGCTCCCCAAGCTTAAGATCTTCACTCTTCTTGATCACATTATATCATCATTCTCTCTTGACCCTTGAAAACTTCCGCCACACCAAACTCAGAGTAATTCTCATTAGAGGGTTAGTGCACAATCAAAAACTCACATGTTCTATAAGGACACAAACATGACCGTTAGTTTTAACATTAACTACTGCCACTCATATTATGTGAAGCTCTTCACCCTAAAAAAGAATTCCACTGAACACTAGTAAAAGAGAGAATACGAAAAATAAAAGACAGAATCTGTCTAAACAGAACAGTCTGTAAAGACGAATTTTTTCGAGGCACTTACTTTGCTCAGATCAAGAAACTTTGAACTAACGAAAGATGCGTACATATCTGAGGATCACGCACAAACATTTGCAGATTTAAATAATTTTTCTGTGATTTTACAGAAGTAAAACGGTGAACAGCAGAAATCTGTTCCTGCGCAGAAATCCAAATCTAGCATGATCTTCCTATCAGAGGCTCTACTTGGCACAACAATACGATAAAATAAAGATACAAAGGAATTGTTACAGAAGTAAACAACTCCTTGACTCAAAAAGAAAAGAAAAATTGCAGAAATAAAATAATGGGTTGTCTCCCATAAGCGCTTTTCTTTAACGCCTTTCAGCTAGGCGCAGAAAGTAAGAATCAAGTGTTTCCAATTTAAGAAGCATCAACAGAATAATCGGCTCTAACAATAGAATCAAAAGGTAACTTCATCTTCTTTCTAGGGAAGTGTTCCATACCTTTCTTGAGTGGGAATTGATATTTAATATTCCCCTCTCTCATATCAATAATAACACCAACAGTTCTAAGGAAAGGTCTTCCCAAAACAATAGGACAAGAAGCGTTGCATTCAATATCCAAAACAACAAAATCAACGGGGACAAGGTTATTGTTAACCATTATAAAAACATCATCAACTCTCCCCAAAGGTTTCTTTATAGTATTATCAGCAAGGTGAACATCCAAATAACAGTGTTCCAAAGGTGCTAAATCAAGCATATCATAAAGTTTCTTAGGCATAACAGAAATACTAGCACTAAGATCACATAAAGCATTGCAATCAAAATCATTCACCTTCATTTTAATGATGGGCTCCCAACCATCTTCTATCTTCCTAGGGATAGAAGCTTCATGTTTTAATTTCTCTTTCCTAACTTGCATGAGAGCATTAGTAATGTGTTTAGTAAAAGCCATGTTTATAGCACTAGCATTAGGACTTCTAGCTAGCTTTTGAAAGAACTTAATTACTTCAGAAATATTGCAACCATCAAAATCATTATTATCAAAGGTAATGGGACCATTGTCTCCCATGTTTTGAAAATTTTCAGCACTTTTATCAGGAACAGTTTCAGTGTTTTTAGGCAATTTTAAACGTTTTGCAACAGAAGTAGAGACATTGCCAACACCAATTACTTTACCATTGATAGTAGTAGGTTTGTTAACACTTGAGTTTACAGCATTTTCAGTAGTAGTAATAGTATAAACTCTAACAATACTATTCTTTTTAGCAATTTCATCCTCTCTTGCCCACCTAGCATGTAAATCAGCTAACATCCTCACATTATTATCAATTTTAACTTGTATAGCATTGAGAGTTTTGCTCTCTTTAACATCATGAGGCATAGTTTTAATTTTTAACAAATCAACATCAAGAGCAAGACTATCAACTTTAGAGGCAAGAACATCAATTTTCCCAAACTTTTCCTCAACAGATTTATTGAAAGCAGTTTGTGTACTAATAAAATCCTTAAACATGACTTCAAGATTAGAGGGTACACTCTTATTATTGTTGTAGGAATTACCATAAGAATTAGCATAACCATTGCCACTATTAAAAGGATAGGGCTTATAATTGCTATTACCAAAATTATTCCTATAAGCATTGTTGTTGAAGTTATTATTTTTAATGAAGTTCACATCAACATGCTCTTCTTGAGCAACCAAAGAATCTAAAGGAACATTATTTGGATCAACATGCATTTTTTCATTTGTAAACATAGACATAATAGTATCAATCTCAATGGGGATGATGGCGTCTCCCTCTCCTCTCCCACCCTCCTCCATCTCCACCTTCACCTCCACCCATGGCGTCCAGATCTGATCATCCATGGAAGCTCTTCTTCACTGGGACTTCTCCCCCGGCCTTGCGGTCGAGGCGCAGGTTCGTCATCAGTTTGGATCATCGGTGCACTTCTCCCCTTCCCATGGCTCCAAGGAATTCTTTCTTGTAGTCTCCTTCTGTTCGACTTCATTCCCTCTCTCTAAAGAATCTGTTGGTCTTGCTTTGCAATCATGCATCGGTGGGATCGGTGAGGGTTTCAAGGTTTTCAAACTTTCTGATCGGAGATTTCGGTTCTCAGTGGCTTCCAACCGTGTCGGGCATTTCATTTATGGTTTGCGAGATAGAATTTGGCCTGATTTCGTTTGTCATTTCAGTCTTTATCGTGGTGTTGCTCCCATTATTTTGGGCCTTCTCGCGAAATCAATTGAGACTGTTTCTGCCGAGGAGCTCAATCTTGCCCAGCGATCCCCCACGGTTTTTAGGCCGAATCTGAATTTCTTAGCAAAGAGTGCCTCCCTTGACTCTTCGTCTAGTCGGGAGCTTGCTAAGTTTGGCATGTCACCTCCGTCTGCACTCCACCCGCAACCTTCATCTGCTGGGATCAAGTTTGGATCCTTTGAGCCGGCCATGGCCACGGCGGCGTCTACACAGCCGGTGATGACTGACGCATTGAATACGATTACTTTTGGTATGTTTTCGGCTCCGGTTATTCAGGCTAATCATATTAAAGTTCAGAGCGTTTTCTATAGCCAGAGCTTTTTAAGGAATTTATGTGCTGGACTTTCCATTCAAGAGCTCGAGCATTTGGAAGATTTACGTTTTGCTGGTGATAACCCCCAAGAGCAGGGGATCACTGTAGCACCTCTCAATGTGGAAGTAGGGTATCGATCCGCAGGAGCAAGAAGGAAAAGTTATCTATTCCCTACAACTAAAGTGTCACAAGTTTTAGTTAATTATACACTAAACAAGTTTAAAGAATAAGATGGTTGATTTAATGGATGGAAGTTTAATGTAACAAACCAAGAATGTAAAAGTGTCCCAATCCTCTTCAATGCAAGAGGACAAGACAAATGTTTTCTCTTATAGGAACAATGGACATGGGTTCATGGGTTCACTTAATCCTCTCTCTCATCTACGGTGATTATCATGTTATAGATAAAGTACACACAATTGCCATGTTTTAATGGTAGCTTTTATGACGGCTATATGTCCTAAAACACATAGTTGAAAGAACAACTCATTTGTGTTGCTAGGTCACCCTCGTAAGGCTAGCGTTGTTGCTGTCACTCTCACATCATACTCTTCCTTTTTACCCCCAGATAAAGGATGTTGGGCTGTATTTCACATGTCACTCAATACATATGCCGTGTCACATCGGCCATCCCGTACCTACATACATCATACTTCATAATGGACAATATTCTAAACACTAGTGCAATGATTTATAATTCGTGTGTATGACCACATCTCTCTCATCTATCCACACTTGGTGGTGTCAATCACCTCATGACAAGGATAGACAAGGCATTATACATAAATCAAACCATCACATGCATCATAGAATATCTCCAAAGTATGACAAATCATAAAAGCTCCAACACAACGGTAAATGTATAACAAAAACATCTCATACCATAATATCCACCATAAGAATTACATAGATAGATCCATACTTATGCAAGGCACATCATATGGACTCCAACAATGATCATACATAGAGAGATTAGATCAAGTTACCACCACAAACCCAAGGTCCAGGGGGTGGACTACTCCCCCTTCATCATGGAGACGGTGGAGAAGTCGTTGGAGAAGATGGAGACCAACCCGACAGCGCCCCGCCGGAGTTTTCCCCCTCCAATCTGCAGCTCCAGGTCTCTGTTTCGTGGTTTTTGTGTTTCGGCGGCGCCCCTTCCAGAGAACGTCGGGGGGCTATTTTTATAGACGTTTTTAGGTCAAGACGAAGCCACGGAGATGAAAACGGACGGCATTGGAGCCACGAGGAATAAAAGAGGTGGTCCCACACGGCCTATGTACCTGGCCGCGTGGGACCATCTAATTTCTTCCTCGGACTTCCTTTTTCGCGGATCCTTGGCTGGTACGTCTTCTTATTTCCAAATATTGGGCCCCGTAAAATATTAGGTCATTTGGACGTCGTTTGGTCCCTGAAAGTCTAAAACATGGAAAAAGGGGTTTTCTGCCTGTGCAGGGTTAATTCCATAAAAATAGGAAACATACCAAATATTCCCAAAATCATTATAAAACTGTGATATAACCCTTATATGATGCAAATATGACTGGAATATAAGTAAAAATAATGCAAAGTTCATGTATGCATTTTACATGCATCAACATCCCCTAGCTTAACCTATACTCGTCCTCGAGTATGAAGGTGATAAAACTAACATGGACTTTACAATTTAATACTAACAATGGATATCAAAGATGATTACTATTGCTTCATAGAGTAAAATGATTCATTCTTAAAATGAGTAGCAATATGCAAGATAGTTTATGAAGTGATATCAAGTATTCAATGCAAGGATGTTCAATGATAATTCACAAAGTGTAACAGAAGAGAAAAAGTACTATGGACCACAAGTATGCATAATAATAAGTAAGAACATCCTACAATGGTCATAGAGTATTTGATGAAAATCAGAATATAAAAGGTGGACACTTTGGAAAGATATATATGAGTAGAGGTAAAGCATGACTAAATTTCATCTAACTTATGAACTTCTCTACTTAAGTTAATGATTGTAATGTGGTAATCCTTGGTGTCAAACTCTCATTCCCCTATCATAGCATCTTGAACGATTAAGTTTAAAGTGAAACCAAATACGAGTAGTGTGCTTGACAAAGTACAGGTTGAAAGTCTCATGCCCCTTGAATGCAAGTACCTACTCCATGTGTTACTTAACTTGGAAAAAAAAGCAAGTTCAAGTTAAATATCATTGTAAGTAATAATAGTATCATTAAGAGCGTCATCTGGGGTACCTCTTGTCCCAGGATATGGAACAAGCCCATATCAAAATGACAAGACAAACAAACATAATGAACAATCTCAACACCCTTTTTATTTACCATTAGATAGCTTTTTATTGTAAGGTGTATCACAGAAGGTTCACCATAGCATGTAAGTAAATTTCCACCATGAATGATGCATGGCTTAGATTAGCGGCCCAGACGTCTCTCTAACCATTTATACAAACTCATTTAAAAGTACATGATATCAACTACATGAGATGAAGTGCAATGTTGAAAGCTTGCCATGTGACAGCACATATGAGCTAACTCTCAACCAAAGACATTTGTCAAGTTCACAACATCATAATTTTAATCACAATGTGTCATGTTTTATTTATGCAATGAAAGTAAAGTGTGCATCAAGTTCGAGAGAGCTATATAACCAACTTTTCCCACAACAATCAACAACATAAGCATTTTCATTCAAAGGTATAGATAACACAAATATCATGATAAACATACTCGGAATAGCATAAAGCTAATAGGTAGATATGGTGGACTCACTGGAAAAACTTTGGTTGAAGGTGTTGGAAACAAGTTTTTGCTTGTTGGAATTTTTGGGCTAGCAAGAGGGAGAAAGTTGACCATCTAAATGCATGCATGAGTGTCCATAGAACTAACTAATCCATGTTAAAACAAGTAAAATAACATTCAGCATCAAAACATGAATAAAAGATAGCTCTTGATAAAATACTTGCAAATTATTACTCATTAACAAGCTCATGAATTATGCAACTATATGTGTCTTTAAAATCAACTCAAACACCCCTTTTCCCAATCTAATAATAGCATCCAACATAATTCAACCCAAATTTCCAGTAGCTCTCTCATATATAAATGATAGTGTGGTGGTCTCACAAAATAAAAATAAAACCTAAACAAACAAAAAGACGCTCCAAGTTTATGCGATAAAGTGTTTCGATCGAAAAACAGAAGTTAGACGTGTGCAAACCGAGAGTGTGTAGGTCCAGTGGGGTTGTCTTCACATCCCCAAGCTTATGGTCTTCACCATCCTTGGATAGCTCTTGGTGCATCTCCTCTAATCCCTGTGAAAAAACTTCAAAACACCGTTTCTCCCATTTCTTTTTCTGTGGGGTACATTAGTAGTGATAAACAAATAGATTTCTTGCTGCATATAATCCTTGAAAAAAATTCATATGAATGTCCAGAAAGTGTATAATGTTGTATGCCTACTCATAAACTCAATTGGATCAAAAAGATTCAAGTTAAAGTTCTAAGCATGCATCAAACAAAATGGGACAGAATCTGTCCAGAAAAACAGCAGCAGCTAAACGTATTTTTCTACCCTACTTAACTTTGTCGAAAATTCCGAAAAAATTCATGCATACAGAGGATGAAAAGTTTCAATTACAGTTCAAATATGAGCTCATTCGGAGTTACAGAATAAGAATTAAAAATCATACCGTGCACAGATTCGTGCAGGAATAAAATCTCCGAACGCTATAAGCAACTTTTCAAACCAAAATGAGTAAAACTTGGCACTTTATTAAAATTCCAGAAACTAAACTAAACACTAAGTCTCTTGTTACAGCAAGAGGACACAAAGAAAATCACAAATAAAAACAACCGGGTTGCCTCCCGTAAAGCGCTTTCTTTATAGCCATATAGCTAGGCTTCTTACTTGATGTTATTGTGGACGAAGCTCATGAGGGAGCTTGAACTTTGATGTGCCCCCCTTTCTTGGAAAGTGTTCATGCATAATACCAGGGTCCCATGGTGCTCTCAAACCAATCAAAATAATAGTCAAGTTGAACCCTAGTAGAGAGAAAAACAAAACACAAAAGTAATAACAACGAAGTCTAACTTTCTTTCTATGCATTGGCATTTTGTATATGAATGAATCATAATAAATAGAAGTTTCCAATGCATATTAACAATAGTTACTTGCAGCCCATAATTATTAGTAGCATAAGAGGGTTCTTATCACCTCCTTTTTCATAATAGTTGCAAGTAGTAGAAGCAAATTCAACCATATAACCACAAAAATCATTCAACTTAGATTTTAGGCAATAAAGAGATTATTAAATTTATTTTGGAATTCATTAGCATGCTTCCCTCTTTCAAAATAGTTATTAAGATCAATATCAAGTTTAATATCATGGTTGCAACAAAGATTTGGAACTAAAGATAATTGCAAACCACATAAGTATTTCTCAACATAAGCAAATTTCTCCTCTATGGTGTAGTTAGGAGAATTCAAGAACATAGCAGGACTCTCATGAGTAAGAGTACTATCATAAACAACAAGTATATCATTTTTATCCTCACATAATTTAGTAACAACTAAACATGGAGGTTTATCAATAAGCATAGGACCATCATCTAAAGCATTATCATATAGCATATTTAAGCAATACTCCTCATTATCATCAATAAGTTCACTAGTAGTACTATTAAAAAGTAAAGGAGCATTATTAGTTTCATCATAATAGCATGGGTTATCATATAGGACCATAGAATTTTCAGTTTCACACTCATCATAACATGGGTTCTCATAAATAACAAAAGATTTTTGAGTTTGAGTGCTACTATCAAATGTCGATGGTGAAGATGGGAGATCCAACTCTTCCCCAAGCTTAGGTTGGAACACATCCATTTCAATCTCCTCTTCACATACTTCCTCTTCCAAGCTTATGTTTTCATCATCCTCTTGGGGTTGCACGGGCATCCCCAAGCTTAGGTTCTTATCCTCCTCTTCCTGCAAAATGTTAGTGCTTTCCGTGGCAGCAAGAATTCTTTCTTTAACATAAACATTATCACTAAATTCTTTTTTGCAAATTTGGAGAATAATAGAAACTTGCCCTTTCATTTCACGAGCTACATGACTAGTTGCAAGAAATTTATCAAGAAGAGAGTCTATCTCATGGGCTCCAACATAAGCAATATATTTCTCAACTTGTTCTATATCAGGGCATAAACATTCATCTTCACGATAACAAGCAATTATAGGATCACTATTATACTTGCATTGATAGTGGGAATGTTTAACAACTCTTCTATTGCAACAAGTTATACCATGTAACTCACAAAACTGATTAGCTATTTTGTGAAGAGCTTTAAGCAATTTACCCACTCTATTTCCCTCTTTGGTTGATTGATATTCAGAGTAGGCGTCATACCTTTTAAAATAATCATTACCCATAGACATTCCAGAAAGTTTCTCCATTTTTTAATTTTTTTGGGTTTTTGATATATAAAACTGAAAGTAAAACTAATGAGAAACTCACAACCAAACAAGTTTAAAGGAACCTCCCCAAGCTTAGATGATTGCAAGATATAAAACAAGATAAAATAAATCTAAAGTCTAGTGCACACAAGAATAGAAACTTAAGCGCTACGCTCCCCGGCAACGGCGCCAGAAAAGTACTTGATAACCCCCAAGAGCAGGGGATCACTGTAGCACCTCTCAATGTGGAAGTAGGGTATCGATCCGCAGGAGCAAGAAGGAAAAGTTATCTATTCCCTACAACTAAAGTGTCACAAGTTTTAGTTGATTATGCACTAAACAAGTTTAAAGAACAAGATGGTTGATTTAATGGATGGAAGTTTAATGTAACAAAACAAGAATGTAAAAGTGTCCCAATCCTCTTCAATGCAAGAGGACAAGACAAAGGTTTTCTCTTATAGGAACAATGGACATGGGTTCATGGGTTCACTTAATCCTCTCTCTCTCATCTACGGTGATTATCATGTTATAGATAAAGTACACACAATTGTCATGTTTTAATGGTAGCTTTTATGACGGCTATATGTCCTAAAACACATAGTTGAAAGAAGTACTCATTTGTGTTGCTAGGTCACCCTCGTAAGGCTAGCGTGGTTGCTGTCACTCCCACATCATACTCTTCCTTTTTACCCCCAGATAAAGGATGTTGGGCTGTATTTCACATGTCACTCAATACATATGCCGTGTCACATCGGCCATCCCGTACCTACATACATCATACTTCATAATGGACAATATTCTAAACACTAGTGCAATGATTCATAATTCGTGTGCATGACCACATCTCTCTCATCTATCCACACTTGGTGGTGTCAATCACCTCATGACAAGGATAAACAAGGCATTATGCATAAATCAAACCATCACATGCATCATAGAATATCTCCAAAGTATGACAAATCATAAAAGCTCCAACACAACGGTAAATGTATAACAAATCATCTCATACCACAATATCCACCATAAGAATTACATAGATAGATCCATACATATGCAAGGCACATCATATGGACTCCAACAATGATCATACATAGAGAGATTAGATCAAGTTACCACCACAAACCCAAGGTCCAGGGGGTGGACTACTCCCCCTTCATCATGGAGACGGTGGAGAAGTCGTTGGAGAAGATGGAGACCACCCCGGCAGCGCCCCGCCGGAGTTTTCCCCCTCCAATCTACAGCTCCAGGTCTCTGTTTCGTGGTTTCTGTGTTTCGGCGGCGCCCTTCCAGAGAACGTCGGGGGGCTATTTTTATAGACGTTTTTAGGTCAAGACGAATCCATGGAGACGAAAACGGACGGCATCGGAGCCACGAGGAATAAAATAGGTGGTCCCACACGGCCTATGTACCTGGCCGCGTGGGACCATCTAATTTCTTCCTCGAACTTCCTTTTTCGCGGATCCTTGGCTGGTACGTCTTCTTATTTCCAAATATTGGGCCCCGTAAAATATTAGGTCATTTGGACGTCGTTTGGTCTCTGAAAGTCAAAAACATGGAAAAGGGGTTTTCTGCCTGTGCAGGGTTAATTCCATAAAAATAGGAAACATACCAAATATTCCCAAAATCATTATAAAACAGTGATATAACCCTTATATGATGCAAATATGACTGGAATATAAGTAAAAATAATGCAAAGTTTATGTATGCATTTTACATGCATCAGCTGGTTATACGGAGCAAGAGATTATGGAAGTTATGTCTCTCCCTGTTATCCCGCCCAAAGATATGATCTTTGAATTTCTGGGCCGCTGCTCTAAGTGCTCGCGTACAGACCATCTTCTCTCGGCCTGTCAGGGTAGCTTTGTTGAATGTCTGCTTATTGGACGCCTATGCGTTGCTTGTTCTGCTGGACCTAGCGTTGTTGAACCCAGCCCATCAATGGATAATCCTCTGAAACCTCTTTCTGATACATCCCTATCAGGTCCGCTAAGCTGTTGTTTTCGCTGTATGGAATTGGGACACTTTAGACGTGACTGTACAAATGATGTCAGGTGCTTGGAATGCTTTGGATGGGGCCACATGGCTAAGAAGTTCCCCATTAAGCAGAGGTGTTCGTTCTGTCACATATTGGGCCATCTGCTAGACAAATGTCCGAATATTCGCTGCCAAAAGTGTTCTGATTTGGGCCATCAAGCTATTGATTGTCATCTACGTAAAATATGGGTTAAGAAAGGAACTTCTCAGAAGGTTAAGGAAATAATCCCGCCTACCGAGAATTCTTCTGATGATGTTTCTGAGGCCTGGAATGACCATGTTGCTGAGGTGGAACGTGCGGCAATAGGCCGCAACTCAGGTGACAACTCCACCAGGCTTGTCTTTGTTCGTGCGGGAGGCACGGAGCAAAGCATGATGACCCCCCAGTCCCCCTGTCTCTTATCTTTCCTGGGATGGATGAGGCGTCAGGTTTACACCCGTGCAATTCTCCCAGCAGATGAGAGTTTCTACACTGCCTCACTTTATCAGTTTATCTCTAGGGTTGCAAATGATGTCCGCTCTTATTTGCTGGACTGGTTTTACCGTGGGTGGTCATCGGATAATTGGACCGCACTTCTGGATTATCAGCTACCAATTGGTGCAGCACTTGAGCTGACCAATGTTTTGAGTGTTGTGATCGAGGATATCACTGATTCACCTGTACCTGAGTCTGTTTCTGTTGACATGGCCACTATAGCGACCTCTGACTCTGCAGCCCTGATGGTTTCGGAGGTTAGAGACATATTACCTGATGTTGAAACACTTATGAATCTTGAACTGGGTTTTGTATCGGACATTGTACCTCCTACTGCTTCACTTGAGATTGTGCAGCGTACTTCTGAGATCGGCAGCAGCTCTGCAGCTCCACCAGCGCCTACTGGACCCATGACTCGTGCTCGTACTCGTGTACATAAGGCTGAAACACCTTGTAACATCCCAAGTTTTTCAAAAATTTGAAAAATCAGAAAAATCAAAAACTTTTTGAAAATTATAATATTTTGTTTTGAAAACATAAAACCATGCATACATGCATCATCTACTTGGTTTGTTGCATTTAAAATTTTCAAAAGTTGGAATTATAATTCCACTTAAAAACTTATTTGAGAAAATGTTAAAATAAAAGAGCACTTTATGCTCCATATAAGTTTTCAAATTTACATTTATGGCATGCATCTTTTTATTGCATTGTTGTTTGATTTCAAAATTTTCTAAGATTTTAAAACAAGTTCTTCAAAACTTGGCAAAGGTGTTTCCTTTAAACTAATTTAAATATCCAAGTTTTTCATTACACTTTTGTTATATAAAA
The DNA here is from genome assembly GCA_947311845.1 of Poa pratensis. NCBI lineage: Eukaryota > Viridiplantae > Streptophyta > Magnoliopsida > Poales > Poaceae > Poa > Poa pratensis. Next base: position 11,100,662 of record CAMZMU010000045.1, read on the forward strand.
GAGTCACCAATTATTTAATTTGTTGTGGTTTGTTTTTACAAAATTTTACAAAGTGGTTTGAACTCTTTTGGAGTTTCAAAACCAAAGTTACAAAAGATTTCAGAGAAGGGAAAAAGAAAAGGTTTAGAACAAAAAAAATAGGAACCCTAGCTACCTGGGCCGAGCCCATCTACTCCCTACTGCACAGAGCAGCACAACGCAGCCCAGCACTAGCCCAGTACCGCCCCGCTTCTCTCTCTGTCCCGCTGACATGTGGGTCCCGCCCATGACACATGCGGTGACGTCATCACCTTCAACCTCTCGTCCAAGAAATCCTCCCGAAACCCTAATCTATCCCGACACGATTTCGTTGCATTGGTTGCGATTTTCTCGCATCTATTTTCTCCCATATAAACCCCGCAAATCCCTCTCTAAAAGCTCCCAAAAACCCTAGCTCAAACACCACCAGGCTGCCCGTAATCACCGCCGCCGTCCGCCACTGCCGCCGGCGAAGTTTCGTCGATTCCGGCGTACTGCGTCGACCCCAAGCCCTCCCATCGCTTCCATTCTTCCTCTCTTGGTCTTGCGCATCTCCCTGACACGTGCCGTATTTTTGTGTGCCCCAGATCGAGCTATTCGTCCTCGACCGACGCCGCCGTCCGATTCCCGACTCCGGCGAGCAATCTAGGGAGGAGCAGAGCTGCGCGACGCCGTCCACCTCGCCATCGACTCCGCCTCGACCTCCTGCACCCCGTGGTATGACCAGAGCCTCCCCTCCCCCTTTCATTCGTCGTGCGCGTGCTCGCCGGCAATGGCGCCGCCGCAGAACTCGGTCACCAGAGTTCCTCCGGCCGGTAGCGCCGCCCACTTTTGGTCAGATCGATCTGAACCGTCCAATCAGATTTGAACGCCTAGGATTAGATCACTTAAACGAACCGGTACCAGCGAATCGGAGGCAGCCACGTCAGCATCCTCGTCAGCAGCATCATCAGCGCCAAATCAGCAGCCCAGTCAGCGGTCAACGCCCCGTCAGCGCCGGCGTGGAGAAGACCGTTAATTTTGCAGAAAAGTCCCTGAAAATTAGATCTATCATTAATTTTTATTGGCTCGGCCAAATTTTGCAAACTTTATATTTTTGGAAAGCTTATGACTTGTAGAATCTTTTGGCATGATTAGATTTAAGTTTTTCCAAATATAAATTATTCAAATTTCAAATGAGTGATTTGAGTAATTTTGGCATATCTTTATTTTTATATGTCTAAATTTTGGAAATAAAATCTTTTTGGAAAGCCCTTGACCTTTAGAATAGTTTGGCCGAATTAGTTTTATATTTTGCCAAATTAAATTTATTCAAATTACAAATGTGTTATTTGAGTAAATTTGGCATATCCTTTTTTTTAAAAATTATTTTTGAGTGAATCCAATTGCATTGGATTTGTATAATTATACTCCTCTTAGGAAAACCTCTTCCTTATTTTGCTAAGTATTTTGCTTAGGATTATTTTTTACATAGTGATTATTTCCTTTTTGGGAATTGTTTTACTTATCTTTGTCTTTGTAAAAATTATGTTAAATGGGGCATCTTAAATTGGTTAAGTTTTTTCTTAGCAAAATTTAGCACCTTATAAATGGTGTACTTTCCTTAGAAATTATTTTGTCATCCTTGGGTTTCTCAACATGAAGCTGGAAGGCCAAATGAAGGACTTAACCAAGAAAACAGACTTGAGAAGCATCTCCAAGAAGTAAAAGTACTTAGAAGAAAATCAAGAGGAACTTCAAGAAGACCAACCACCTATTTTCTCTAAGTCTTTCTTTATTGCCTTTTCTTTCCTCTCCATTTGACTTAGTGGTGTAGCAAGTTAAATTTAAGACCAGCCCTGGTGGTACCAAATGACGAGGTCTGCAAAATCATCTAGTCCTACAAGAAGCAATGGAGTCACCACACCAAGGAAGGAATGACAAGGAAGATTGAAGATGATCCTTGAAGACCAACTTCATCCTTATCTCTTCTACCTTTTTTCTTTCTTCCTAATTCTGTCTTTCACTTTGGACATAGACCAAGTCCTTAGTGTTTATGACTAAGTCCCTAGAGTGCTAGTTGAAGATTCTTTGAAGACCAAACATGTGAAGACTTGGAGCAACCATACCACCAATTTAAGTCGATTATATCAAGTTTAGTTTGCCCAACCTCGACCTTGACATTGACCTTGACCTAGTCAACTTGATTAAGTTATTTTGTCCATGTTCCTCAAGTTCTTTTGCACATCATGCATGTCATATTTCCTTAGAGTATTTTTGCACATCATGCATGGCATTATTTTTCCTTAGAATTTTTGTGATGCTTGTTGTTCATTGTGACTTGTTTGATGTGTTAGAATATTCGGAGGGAAACGAGGACTTTTGCAACTGCTGCTCCTGCTCTTCTTGTTGCCAAGGCAAGTGGCACACCCCCATAAAATTTCCTAAGTATTTTTCTATGCATGACTTAGTATATTTTCCTATAAGCATGTGTTGGATAGTATTGCTATGCTGAAACCACTATCTCCTTTTCAATAGCTGTGTCTAGAATCCTATGATAACTTAGTAGAATATTTGATGCTATGCAAAAGTGTTTTATTGAAAGTCTTAATTCTACTAAGTTAAATAAACACCTAGGTGGATTTGGGCTTGATTGGCTGTTGAGAGTTGAGTGTTGTCCCGATGGGATATTCACTTGTGGATTGCCACCCAGGAACAAAGGGACCTAAGTTTTCTCCAAGTGAAGATGCTTCCAGTGCAGCCACTTGGTAAAATGGCTCTGCCTTGACTAAGTAGTTCTAGGAACCTGATTCCGGCAGGTCTCAGCAGATGAATGTCTTGTATGGGTCTGCCAGAGGAACAGGGGACTGTTACCCAAAGGTCTCGTCTTAATCTTCTCCTTTTCCCGATCACTAATGGAGTGTGGGGGATAGTTTGGGTTGGTTAAGTCATGTGGTGAACGTGCACAACCTCTCGAGAGTTAGAACTAAGTACTTAGCCGTGTCCCCGGTTACGGACAATTTGAGCAGCTGATCAAGGACGTCAACAGAGGCTCCCAACATTCCAATTTCTTAAGTTAAAATTTTGAAGGTTGAACAAAGGTAAACAAGAGGGTGGTTTTCATGCCATACCTGTTTTGACAAAAGAAACGTGTTATAAAGAGATAGGAAAAATTGGCTTTATGCAAATTAGCCTTGAACTCCACCAGCCAGATATGCATATAGGTTATTAGAGTTATTCCACTAAGTGTCCACATAGTGTCACTTGCCAGTTCCATTTTTAATGGTTCTGACCCACTATGTTGCTAAATTTTATTTGTTGCAGATTGTTCTAATGACGAGTGAGTTTACGTTAAGGGTTTCGAGTCTGCAACCAACATGTTTCGCCTGTGGCACATGAAGATGATGGAAACTCACTGAAGAATAATGTTTTCCGCTGCTTTACTCTTTCAAAGCTAGCTTCGTGCTATGCAATTTCTAATGAATATTTTCCTAAGTACTGGACCCGCATGTAATAATTGATACTTTGTTGTGATATTCATCGTAAACTGTGTGTGCAAATGAATCGATCCAGGGGTTTGCACTATACACAGGGATCTTGCCAATTTTTAAGTGCAGGCCCGCTACACACCTTCGGTTGCTAATCAAGTCCGGAGATGCACTAGAAATAATAATGAGGGTTTTATGCATTCTGCTTTGCCAGATCGTCAGTCTCGCCGCTGCAGTTCCTCTGTCCCTCGAGCTACCCCACCAGATGTGATGCAAGTCGCGGAGATGCAGAAGATTGGGGTAGAAGATTGCAACATTGATCCTGAAGAGCTTTCTGAAGCCCGTCTTCACCGACAGCGCCCATCTTAGCATCTGCAATGTGTCGTCTAATTGAGTTTCAGTCATTCAGCTACTCATGTGTCAGTCAGTCTATGTGTCTTGTGCTGCACACTGGTTGTGGCTTTTGTGTCAGTATTATCATACCTATTGGGGTGCACGTTGTGGCAAGCTATCTGAATTCGTTTTGTGTCAGTTACCTGAATGCAGTTGATGTCAGTTACTCCTGTGCTCTTTGTCATCTGTTATGAGTTATTTAAATCGTTTGTGGAAAATTCTTTGCTGGAATATCCGTGGCCTTAACAGTCCCGAGAAATGGCCACTTGTATATAACAAAATTGAAGAGAGCCTGGCATGTATTCTCTGCTTTCAGGAGACCAAAAAAGGAGAGATTGATCTTCAGTTTATTCGCAAGTTTGTGCCTAAGAGATTTGATAATTTTGTTTTTGTTCCTTCTGATGGAGCCTCGGGTGGCCTGTTGGTTATTTGGCCCAGTAATCTCTTCGCTGGCCAAATTATTCAACAAGAGAGTTTTGGACTGCTGATGGAATTTACATCCAAACTCACGCTAGATAAATTTACACTGGTTAATGTATACGGTCCATGTGATGGTATTGCTCGAGAGAACTTTATTGCTTGGTTGTTTAGCTTGGACTTTGATGATGATGCTTTGTGGCTGATCATTGGTGATTTTAACTTCTACCGATACTCTGACAGTCGCAACAGACCTGGGGCAAATTTAAATGACATCGAAACTTTCAATGAAGTCATCAGCTATCTAGGCCTCATTGAATTTCCTATTAAAGGTCGATCGTTTACCTGGAGTAACATGCAAGCTGAACCTCCGCTCACACAGCTTGACTGGTTTTTCTCTTCTGTTGCTTGGACTAGTAAGTTCCCCAACACGGTGGTTAATCCTCTGGCTCGTCCTACCTCGGATCATGTTCCATGTGTTGTCTCAATTGGGACTAACATTCCGAAAGCTCAGGTGTTTCAATTTGAAAATCATTGGATCCGCATGCTAGGCTTCATGGAGGTGGTCCGGAACATATGGCAAATCCATTGTCCAGGGGATGCAGCCAAGTGCATATCCTCCAAACTGAAATTGCTACGCAAGGGACTCAAAAAATGGAGCACTAGCATATCCATGCTAACCAGATATATTGATAACTGCAATTCTGTCATTTTTCGACTTGATGAGATTGAAGAGATTAGAATCTTACACATTACCGAATGGAACTTTCGTATGATTGTGAAAGATAAGCTGGCTCACTTATTGAAATGCAAGCAGGAGTACTGGAGGAAAAGATGCACTGCCCGTTGGGCAAAATTTGGTAGCGAAAACACTGCCTATTTTCACTCTATGGCCACTATTCGATACAGAAATAATTCCATTGCATCCTTAACAAGAGCTGATGGTTCGGTAGTGACAGATCACCATGAAAAGGAAAGCCTTCTTAGACAGGTTTTCAAAGATCGCTTGGGCACTTTGGTCCCTATTGATGCTGGCTTCGAGTTTCAATCATTTTTGCACCAACATGGTGATCTAGATTGTCTCTCTGCTCCTTTCACCTGTGCTGAAATTGACGAAGTGGTTGCTGAACTGCCTTCTAATAAGGCCCCTGGGCCGGATGGGTTTAATGGGCTCTCAATTAAGGTTTGCTGGCCCATCATTCGATTTGATTTTTACCGCCTCTGCGAGGAATTTTGGCAAGGCGCTGTCAATCTTCAAAGTATCAATGATGCATTCATAACCTTGATCCCAAAAGTTCAATCACCTGAGGGTCCTAACGACTACAGGCCAATCTCCCTCCTCAACTCTAGCTTCAAACTGCTCACAAAATTGCTAGCCAATAGACTGCAGAAGAAAATTCTTGGGATTGTCCATGCTAATCGATACGGTTTTCTGAAAACACGCACAATTCAAGATTGTGTTGCGTGGGCATATGAATATATCCATCAAGTGAAACAAACTGGCAATCAAGCTATTATTCTTAAACTTGATTTTGCCAAAGCCTTCGACATGATCGAGCACAAGGCGATAATTCAGATATTGCGTGGCCATGGTTATTATGATAGATGGATTGGATGGATCACATCGATCTTTGGTACTGGTACTTCTTCAGTCTTGCTCAATGGGGTGCCGGGTAAAAAGTTTGCTTGTCGAAGAGGTGTTCGGCAAGGCGATCCTTTATCTCCCATACTTTTTGTAGAGGGAGCTGATCTTCTCCAAACAATGATGAACAAATTAGCGATTGAAGGACAATTTACTGCCCCCCTTTCTATTCCCAATATGGATTTCCCCATTGTCCAGTACGCAGACGACACATTACTGATCATGCAGGCTTGTCCGAGGCAACTCATTCTTCTCAAGAATCTCCTCCAAACTTTTGCTGCTGCAACGGGGCTGTCAGTCAACTACTCAAAGACATGTATGATGCCTCTTAATATTACTAGTGAGAGGTTGTCGGAGCTAGCAGCTATATTTGGATGTGCCATGGGCTCCCTCCCCTTCCCCTACTTAGGACTACCCCTTGGTACTACGAGACCGACTGTGGCTGACCTATCTCCTCAAGCTGACCAAGTCGAGCGTCGTATGAATGCATGTGCAAGATTTCTTGATTATGGTGGTCGTCTTACCTTCATTCAGTCAGTTATCTCTTCGCTGCCTACTCACTATCTATGCTCTCTGAAGCTCTCCAAAGCCTTCATTAAAATCTTTGATAGAGCTAGACACCACTATTTATGGGCCAAAGAGGAAGGATCTGGGACCCTCATTCTCTTGTAGCATGGCACTTGGTATGCAGGCCAAAAAAGAATGGTGGTCTTGGCATCGTCAATATAGAACTTCAGAATAAGGCTCTTCTTATGAAACATTTGCACAAATTTTTCTGCCGTGTGGACACCCCCTGGGTTAAACTAGTTTGGGCTTTATATGGTCCAAGACCCCCTCACGCTCAAACTCCTCGTGGCTCTTTTTGGTGGAGGGACGTTTTCAGTCTCATTGACCTGTACAGAAGCATAACCCGATCTAGTGTTAACAATGGTGAGGACACCTTGTTTTGGAAAGATTATTGGAATGGAGACAGACTCATGTGTGATGATCTCCCACATCTGTATTCATATGCACTTGATGAGGACATTTCGGTTGCGGGCATGATGCAGCTGAGCCACCTCGGCGATGCTTTTGCAATTCCCATTTCTGTCCAGGCTTTTGATGAATATGAGAATGTTTCTGAAACTCTTCAGAGCTTGATTGCTGTTGAACAGAGCCCTAATGTGCGGTCGTTTGCTTGGGGGATCGATATTTATACCGCATCCAGCTTCTACAAATTCATTTTTTCTAGAGTGCATTGTGATCAAGGTATTAAGGGGATCTGGACATCGAAATGCCTTCCCAAGCTGAAGGTGTTTTTGTGGCTCTTGTACAATGACAGACTAAACACTAAGGACTTGATGGCACGTAAGCATTGGAGGGTTGAGGGGGGGCCTGGCTGCATTCTTTGCTCCAACGGTAGTGCTGAAACCCGAGACCATCTATTCTTTGACTGCCCATTTGCTGCCAGGTGTTGGAACTATGTCGGCATCCTGTGGCATACTGCTAGACCTATTATGGCTCGACTGGCCCTTGCTAGGGCTGCCTTTACAGGACCTTGTTTTGTTTAAGTTGTCGCTTGTGTTGCCTGGAATTTGTGGAAGGTCAGGAATGAAAAAATATTCCAGGATTTACAGCCGAATTTGGAGAGATGGAAGGTTAAATTTCACTCGGATGCTCTGCTCAGTCAATTTCATCTCAAGGACTCCCTTGCTCAGTCTCTGGTCCTATGGCTCAGAAACCTTACTCCCAATTTTTGAACACCACCTTAGATTTTTCTTTGATGTTTTCTTCTCTCCTTTACCGCCCACCTTGATGTAATTATTTCCCATATGGGGTGACCCTTATCTCTTAATATAATATTAACCGTAGGGATTTTCCCTACGGTAGTGGTGTTCAAAAAATAATAGTATCAATCTTATCACTCAAGGAAGAGATTTCTTCAACAGAATTTACCGTCTTACCTTGTGGAGCTCTTTCGGTGTGCCATTCAGAATAATTTATCATCATATCATCAAGAAGCTTTGTTGCAGCACCCAAAGTGATGGACATAAAGGTACCTCCAGAGGCCGAATCCAATAGGTTTCTTGAAGAAAATTTTAATCCTGCATAAAAGGTTTGGATGATCATCCAAGCAGTCAGTCCATGGGTGGGACAATTCTTTACCAATGATTTCATTCTCTCCCAAGCTTGAGCAACATGCTCATTATCAAATTGTTTGAAATTCATAATGCTACTTCTCAAAGATATGATCTTAGCAGGAGGATAATATTTTCCTATGAAAGCATCTTTGCATTTAGTCCATGAATCAATACTATTTCTAGTCAAAGATAGCAACCATTCTTTAGCACGTCCTCTCAAAGAGAAAGGAAAAAGTTTCAGTTTAATTATATCACCATCTACTTCCTTATCCTTTTGCATCTCACAAAGTTCAACAAAATTATTAAGGTGAGCAGCAGCATCATCAGTACTAACACCAGAGAATTGCTCTTTCATAACAAGATTTAAAAGTGCAGGTTTAATTTCATAGAATTCTGCTTTAAAAGCAGGTGGAGCAATAGGTGTACTAATGAAATCATTGTTGTTCGTGCTAGTGAAATCACACAACTTAGTGTTCTCAGGGGTACTCATTTTAGCAAAATTAAAACAAAACAGAAAGATAACAACTCGAAAATAAAAGTAACTAATTTTTGTGTGTTTTTGGTAAATAAATTAAACAAGACTAAATAAAAATAAACTAAGCAAGACAATAACAAAGTAAAGAGATTGGAAGCGTGAAACTCCCCTTGCAGAAATCCTCTTGCTCCCCGACAACGGCGCCAGAAAAAGGTGCTTGATGACGTGGATCGCACGTTTGTTGGGAGACCTCAAGAGGAAGGTATGAAGCAGTGTAGCAGCAGTTTCACTCAGTATGAAACCAAGGTTTAATCGAAACAGTAGGAGCAAGAAATCACTTCTGAAGGTTATTGATGGCACCGTTTCTCGATCACCAACGTGGAATCTGCACACAACACAATCAAACTAATTTGCCCCAACGAAACAGTGAGGTTGTCAATCTCACCGGCTTACTGAAAACAAAGGATTAAACGTATGGTGTGGAAAACAGTAGTAAATTGCAGAGAATGAAAAGGAACAATGTTTGCAGTTGGTTGTATTATCAGTGTAAAAGAATGGACCGGGTCCACAGTTCACTAGTGGTGTCTCTCCGTAAAAGATAACTAACATGCTGGGTGAACAAATTACAGCTGGCCAATTGACAAAATATTGAGCGCATGACAATGCATATATATGACATGATGATTACTATGATATTCATGTGGGCATTACGACAAAATACATAGACCGTTATCCAACAGCGTCTATGACTAATAATCCACCTCTAGGTTGTCATCCGAGTTCCCCGTTGGTATTAAGTTGCAAGCAGCGGATAATCGCATTAAGCAATGTGCGTAATGTAAACAAATGCATTAGACCTAACGACGCACCCTTAAGCTAAGCATCGGTTATTTTATCCCTAGTGGCAATAGCACATCCACAATCTTAGAAGTTGTTGTCACTCTCTCAGATTACCGGAGGCATGAACCCACTATCTAGCATAAATACTCACTCTTGGTGTTACAAGCATCTACTTGGCCAAAGCATCTACTAGTAACGGAAAGCATGCAATATCATAAATAACATATAAGATAGATTGATAATCAACTTGACATAGTATTCAATATTCATCGGATCCCAGCAAACACAACATGTAGCATTACAATAAGATGATCTTGATCATGATAGGCAGCTCACAAGATCTAAACATGATAGCATAAAGTGGAGAGACAACCATCTAGCTACTGCTATGGACCCGTAGTCCAAGGATGAACTACTCATGCATCACTCCGGAGGCAGGCATGGTGATGTAGAGCCCTCCGGTGATGATTCCCCTCTCCGGCAGGGTGCCGGGAAGAGCTTCTGAACCCTCCCGAGCTAGGGTTGACGATGGCGGCGTCGCCGGAACTTTTCGTGGATAATGGCTCGGGTATTTAGGATTTTCGCGTCGGGAGGATTATATAGGCGAAATGACGGCAGCTGGAGACGCCCGTGGGGCCCACACCACCCCACAGCGCGGCAGAGGGGGGCCCGCGTCGCCCCATGGTGTGGCTGGCTCGTGGCTCCCCTCCGTCTCTCCTTTGGACTCCGTGTACGTGCTGGAAAAATAGGAGATTCTGTCCAAGTTTCGTCCAATTCCGAGAATATTTCCAGACTAGCTTTTCTGGAATACAAAAACAGCAAAAAACAGGAACTGGCACTGTGGCATCTTGTTAATAGGTTAGTCCCAGAAAATGCATAAAAATGCTATGAAGTGTATATAAAACATGTAATAATTGGTATAATATCAACATGGAACATCAGAAATTATAGATACGTTTGAGACGTATCAACCATCCGCGGCAAAGCTTCAACACAAGGCCCCAGATCCACCAGGGCCGTTGGACGCAGCACACGCACCATTCACTGCCAAGCACCATGCCGGCTAGGGGCAGAGGAATGCTGCCCGAGACCAAGAACCACCATGGTTCCGGGCTCCAGCCCCACAACCAGCACCGACGCGCACCGTGCGCGCCACCGTGCGGCTGCCGAAGAAGGCAGGATCCGAGACGCTCTGGCCGAGAAAGGCGGTGACTTTTGCAGCTGTAGCACCGGCCCATCCGGAGCTCAGATCGGGCCCGGGCCCGCCGCCGCCGAGGAGCACCACCACGACGACCCACAGCCTCTCGCGGGAAGCCCCGCCACCGACCGCCACGCCACGCCGCCGGCCGAGCCCACAGGACCCGCCAAGGAGGGCGCACGCGGGACGGCGAACCGCCGAATCCCGCTGAGCCCCGCCGTCAAGGGACCCAGGGAACCACGAGGAGGCGCCATGCCGCCGCCGGCCGACGGCGGTGTGGGCACGGAGGAGGAGCGGTGGCTAGGGTTAGGTCTTGGCGCAGTCGTCGCCCGCACATATCCCTCGACTAATCTGACTGGAACCACTCACTGCATCACACTCGGCTTCTGCCTCAACCATTTTTATATTATGTTTTCTCTTAATCTGAATTTAAACATCCCGTACAAGAATGGGTCCTGATACTCCTATCAACTCCGAAGTATGAAGAAGACTTTTATTCGAGATAAATTGTAACAAGACAAGAAACACTCAATATTTTTCGGATAAAATTGGCAATTGATTCAGCGGCTTCCCTAATTCTTAGTTGACGTTGAGAACTTATCCCGCATTGAGATCCATACAAGACTCACATTTTCAAACACTAGGTAAGCAAATCATTACATCTTGATGAATAATTTTTAATCTGTATGAAAAAATATAAAATAGACTACGAATTGGTTAATTCTTTGTTAGCCGAGACAAATCTACATTTTTGTACTCTGGATGGACAAATTATTACAACAAGATGCATCTTTTAAAATCTATTTGAATGAATTATACAGTCGACTTCTCAGCCAACTCAGACATAGACGCGGCCTTAATTAATTCAAGGTCGTCATGCAGCATGACACCAACAAGCACCGAAGGTGTGGAGAAAAACATCCCCTTCTTCTTTTTGCTCCGTGATCTAAAAGCAGCCTAGTTTTAGCATAGCCGCCACACGAAATACAACTAATTTTTCCAGAGAAGTCAGTACCATAAAGAACAAAGAGAAGAACGTATGTACGACGTTTCACACCATAATCTAATCATAAGCAGCTGATCTCGAGGTGAAGAAACAGCGACCAAAAGGAAGGCACTGGATTAAGAATGGATCCAGTGCACAAGACAAATTTGAAGGCATAGAAAGCCATGCTTTTTCACTTAGTTTAACTCAACTTGACTGTCCCCTGCCCCTGGGAACATTGGAAACTTCTTCAAGAGGCGTGCATAGGATCGATGCGCGTAACTTTATTCTCCCATTTTCTGACGAACAAAAAGCGGCGCAATCTTCTACTCGCTCCGATTCCACAATGTAAGATGTTTTATGTGTACACATGCATGTCTAGATTCATACTAAAAAGAATGAACACATGCACTTAAACGTGTATAGATATATGTGTGTGCATGTGCATGTGGAAAAAGACTAAAACATCTTATATTGTGTAACGGAGGGAGTACTTGACATACATTTGTCTAGATCCGTATCTAGACACTAATCAAGTACAGATACACTCATATTTGTACAAATGTAAGTCAACTAATTTAAAACGGAGGGAGTATCAACATGTGGACGGTATTGACCAGGTCAATTTCGTATGTGTAGTGGCGAAATCAAGCTTCAAACCCAAAGTTGATTCGATCCCTTGCCAACTACTACAAGGGACCAGACAAATATGGATTTGCATTCAAGTTAATATGTATTCCCTACGTTTCAAAATAAGTGTCTCAAGTTTGCCTAAAAATGGATGTATCTATACGTGAAACATGTCTAGATACATCCAATTTGAGGTAAACTTGAGACACTTATTTTTGGACATAGGGAGTATTGTTTATGGAAATTTAAAGTTACTCTTCAGCGAAGAGATGATTATTCTACGCAAAAAAGAGAAATAATACTCCCTCCGTTCCATAATATAAGATATTCTAGCTAACTCACATGTTAGCTAGGTGTAAACCCAAATGAGCGTACATACACACTAAAACATGTCCACATACATCTAGATACATGTGAATGTGGATAAAAAGGTAAAACATCTTATATTTAGGAACGGAGGGAGTAATAATTAAAGGTGAAGTTACCACCAAGGCGCCAACCATCAGAAACAAAAAATTGCACAATCATATTCATTTTCTCGCAGTTAAGCCCGATTCCCCTCCGATCTCAAGACTATTTTTCGTCGTTGTCTACTGTATTGGCAGGCGCGAAAATGAGATTGATGTGGGCTGCTATGCTTTATTTCAGAACATGTGTACTTCTATGTACATCAGCCTACTGGACACAGGATACTGGGCCTGGCCAAACTAAAGTCACATACAGTACAGCTGAACACAACGAAGGAAAACAAAGGCTGGAGCAAGCCCAGTGTAACAAGGGCTACGGACCACTAACACTGGTAGAGCTCTTTTTTTTAAAGGGTTAGATTTCTTTCATTTTCATGGAAATCTCAAAATGTATATTTCGTTTTTAAATTTTAAGAATGGAAAGATATTCAATATAAATTGTGTAAAATCACGCTTTAAGTATTTCTGATAGCAAAATAAAAATGTCAATTTTTGTTCATTTAGTTTACGGAAGATGTTTCACCTGTATTGAATAAAATATTCGTGCATTTTTAAATAATTTTAATTAAAAATACTGTTCTAAAATAATATTAAAATTAAAAAAATATTCATGTTCAAAACAAATTATTTTCATGACACCATATAATAGGTTCACAATTATCACGAAAATGTTCATCTATATACGAAAAAGGAGAATAAAGAGAAGAGACAAGAAACGGAAAAAGAAAAAAGACAAATAAAAAATACGTATTTATGGATTAACACGAGTATTTAGAAAATATTTTCATGTATTTACTCAAAAGGGAAAACATAAAAATATAATATTAAAAATATGTATATGGGAAAATAAAAGAAATATACCGAGAGTAACATAGAAATGAGACGAAAAAAAAAGCAAAGGAAACACAACAAAATAAAAGAATGAGGAAACCATCTTGGTTAGGCTGACCTACCTCATGATTGTGCGTGGGCATAGCCTCTCTAGTCGACGTTGTAAACATCAAATAGGATTTTCGATTTCTGAATACAACGAAGAAGCGAGATGCGACAGTCTTGCTCTAATCTGCGCTCTTGACTTCTTTGCTTGTTTGTTCTTCATCGGTTCCCGAACTCCTGGTCGGTGGCTGTTGCTACCCCGCCACCCAAAAAACGTGGGACGCCCGACACTCACATGCCTTGGCGTTAAGAGAGGACAATTCACCGCCGCAAAAAATCGAGAGAAGGTATGTTATTTCTAATGTTATATAATAATTTTCATAATGATTGATAAATTTTAGAAATGCTTGAAAATATTGTGGCTTTGTTGTTGCAATGGAGCTGATAGTTTATTTATTTTTGCGAAAAGATCTCAAATCTATTAATTGAACCATCAGAATAAAAACCATAAAAATAGAGAAAAAACTATACATCAATGTCCCTGAGTGTCCGATCGTCTTCTTCCTTCGAACGGACCGGTGGCTCGCTGACGTTGCTGCCATTCCTTCATTGGAGCCAGACCGTCGTTGTTGATCATGGACGAGAAGTCACCAAGGCCACGCTCCCGACCAACGAGCTGGAGACGAAACCCATTTCTGCTCATAATTCATGAAAGATTCATTTCCAGTAAAGTGCACTTGACATCAAGGTATCCGTTTATTATGTTAAGGACCCCAAACCCATGGCTTACTTTGATAGCATATCTAATATTTTTTGAGAAATGCACATTGGCTCCCGAGCTCATATGCTCTGTCCAATTTATTTTTTGAAAAATTGTAAAACAAGTAGAAAAAAATCCAAAATATCGGTGAAGAACATATACAAGTGTTGTACATATGTGCCAAGTTTTGTGGCGAAATAAAATTTGTGTCGCTCTGCGCAAAAAACAATTCTGTGGCCAAAATGGGATTAAAAAAATTACTTTTAGAGCACTGATTAATATTTTCGTACAGAGCAGCACAAAGGTCATTTTATTACAAAACTTTGTACTATGTAAAAAAACTATATATGTTCATCAACAATTTTTTTCAGAATTGTTTGAAATTTTTAAATATTAGTTTTGAATTTTTTATTCAGCAAGGAACATGTGAGCTCGGGAGCCAAAACTACTTTCTTACATTTTTCCCCCTCTATTAGGAATGTCCATAGCGAGTATGTTCTCGCATTGCTCCGGTTGCAGCGTATTGTCGGTCCTAAACTTTTGTCTAATGGAAGATCTGGTGTAACATATGTCCATATGGATGGGGTTCCCGTATTTTGAATTTTATTAAGTCAGGAAGATGTTATCTTCTTACTGTGACAGTGAAACCAACGATGGTTTGTTTGCACAACACAAAGGGAAAAAACAAATACATTGCACTCCATCAATAAATACACGCTACGGTTGTACCTTCCCAATATGTATGTTGAATAATTTAGCATTTACCCAGTAGGATACTCCATAACCTTGAATTTAAATGGTTGATGACTACTCCCTCCGTCCCAAAATAAGTGTCTTAAAGTTGTCCAAAAGTGAATGTATCTATACTTGTTTCATGTCTAGATACATCTACTTTTTAACAAATCTAAGACAGTTATTTTGGAACGGTGGGAGTAGTTTATTGTTAATGTGCCCAGCTCCAGCTGCATATGCTTCAGACTCGTAAGTCGTAAGCATATGCAAGGAAAATGGGCCCAGCTCCAGCTCCATGCTCGTTTTGTCCAGATCGAGTGGCATCGATCACGCATTTTCGGATTCTGGCCTGACCTGGCCGATCCTAAGGAAGATGGGGTAGTTGACCGTCTTGACCTCTTCGCCATCGCCGCCCCACGCCGCCACGAATTCCTTCACGGTGGCCTCGTCGAGCATCTCGACGCCCTTCTCCTTGGCCGTCTGGTACGCCGACCACGAAGTGATGTAGGTGAGATAGTCGTTGAGGTCCATCTTCCGCTCCGTGGAGAAATCGAAGGGCCCCGTATGGTCCTCCCCGTCGACGGGGTCGAAGGGGAAGTCGACACTGCGGTACTCGTCGTCGACCATCTTGCGGTTGGGCGCCCAGTGCGGCTGCGAGCCGCGGTAGAGGCGCCAGAAGACCTCGTCGACGGCGGCGCCGACGCGGGGCTCCGTGTAGCACCAGGCGGCGAGGACGCCGCCGTGCGGCGCGGGGCGCAGGACGGAGCGAACCTGCGCGTAGAAGCGCGGCAGGTCGAGCCAGTGGAAGGCCTGCGCGACGGTGACGACGTCCACGGAGCCGGGCGGCGCGACGGCCGCGTGGAGGTCGGCCAGGGGGAGGTCCGGCGGGGTGTGGACGTAGCGGACGTTGGGGAGGCGCGGCGCGTAGGAGAGCTGCTGCGCGCTCGTGTCCGTGCCCACCACGTTCTTGTACAGCTTCGCTAGCTGCAAACAGCGACGAGATCGGGACAAGTCAGTTCTGAAGAACAGCACAATGTGTATCTGAATTTTCAACTAGAACAGAGATGCTGATTGAATGGCTGAAAGTCTGAAACAAACCCAGAGGCCGAGAAGGGATCCAGGGAAAGGGACATTCGGATATAAAGTCACTTTTGTAAATTGGTGGAGACTAGTGGAAGAAGACGAAGTCGTGCACGAGGAGAAGGGAGGGAGATGAACAGAAGGGGGGGGACTGGAGGCTCACCGACGCCGCGGCCTGGCCGCTGCCGGTGCCGACGTCCCATGCGAGGTCGTGACGGGGCGTCTTGGAGGCGATGAACTGGAAGAGCTCCATCGGGTAGGCCGGCCGCGCCGCCGCATACTGCTTCGCCTGGTTCAGGAACAGATTCGCCATCCCGGCCTTCACTTGTGCGCTGACGAATCAGTTGTGGCTAGTCTTCCTTTAATTCTAGATGCAGTGGCTCGTCTTTGAGCGGGTTGAGGGGAGAAGATGACGGAGTGCGCCTACTTATAGAGAGTTTGATCGGCGACGTCCGACGTGTTGAGGCGGAGACGTTCTTCGCAAGTCTCCGTAGCTCGTCTTCAACTGAGGCAGGTTTTTCCTCGAGATGGGCCAACCAGCAGAGAGTGCCGTACTTCCTTCCCAAGCCATGCGGGACATCATTGGCACACAAGCACAACGTGCTTCATGGGCTAGCTTAGCCTGGGCCTTCTTTCCACGAAGATGCCAACGTAGCGGAGGCCAATTCGGATGGTGAAACGAAAATGGTGATACTCACACTGAAGTGACCTCTGAGAAAAATAGGAAACTTCCTTTTTTTTTGATAATGTACGTATATTAAGTCTAGAACAAACGGAGTACAGAACACGTACACAGAGAAAAGATACGGTCTAGAAGGACACGTAGACCCGTACAAATTGCAGACAGACCCCTGAAGAAGAACAAAATTACAAAGAAGCCCTTGGGGGACTCTGCACCACACGACCGAAGCCGCCGCCTGTCTCCGGCGCCGAAGCACCGCGAGAGCAAGAGACGAAGACCGCCACACCCGAGGTTGAAGAAGCTCCATCGCCATCTGGCTTTGTGAACCACGAGAAGAAGCACCGAAGTTGCCCACATATCGCTGTGGCACGCGGGTCGGGGACCTGCCCCGAGCTCATCTTCAACCTCCGGATCCAGCCCCTCCCGTCGCTGACAGCGAGGAGCAGCACCAGATCCACCACCGATGGACCACACTCCCAGCACGGACCACAGCAACCTCCAGCCCGCCGCCAGCCGCAGCAGACCAGCGTCCGAAGCTCCTGCACAAACTCCCCCTTCTTCCCGACGACGCTGGAGGCGACGGCGCCGAGACGCGGACGAGAAAGAGGAACAAAAGTCCACAGCAAGGTCGCCGCCGCACTGACGACCTCGCCCAGACAACCTAGCTCCGCATCTCCTCGCCATCGCAGCACGGCGGCGACGAGACGGAGATCCGGAGCAAATTATTCGCAACGGCGGCGTCGGCCTCAGCCGCACTCCGCCACGAAGAACTAACAGACTAGCAAAACCTAGACTAGCTGTACACGGGTCCGGCCGGCGATTCAGCCCCCTCCCCTCTCCAACGGCACGGAGGCCGACGAAGGAGAGGAGGGCGGCGGAATCACCGGCGGAAACTCGGTCGCCCTCCGGTCGCCTCTCCTATTTACTGTAGAAGAGGATAAGAGCGGAAGAGAAGAGCCGAGATGAGAAGGCTCAAAACCCCTCTCCGCTGTGTCACGTCGTATGAGCTTAGTTCTAATAGGAAACTTCCTTTTGCCTTCCCTGGCCCTGCGATTCCATCTCCCAGCGGCGGGGGAATCTGGAGTAGAATAGCATTTCTCAAGAGGAGAATGTTTTGTTGACGGCCAATTTCTCTGAGAAGTAAGTATTTGAGCATATTGCTCAAATGGAACATAGCTCCTTATCCAGATGGGTTCCCAACGGAGTTTTACCAGAGGTTTTGGGAGGTTTTAGAAACAGATTTGATGGCTATGTTTGCACAGTTTCAAAATGGCGATTTACCTCTTTAAAAGCTAAATTTTGGGGTTATCACTCTTCTCCCCAAAAAAAGAGGATGCTTGTCGTATCGAGCAGTACGAACCTATGTCTTTTGGATTTAAGTTTCAAATTTTTACAAAGGTCGGCACTAATAGAGTGACGGGTTTATCGAAAAGTTATTCCCCAACTCAATCCACATTTATTGCGGGAAGACATTCTACAGGGGGTTGTCATTCTCCATGAAATCATTCATGAGCTTCAAAGAGAAAGCTGGTGGTGTTCTTTTCAAAATCGAATTTAAGAAGGCATATGATAAGTTCAAGTGATCCTTCTTTCAACAAGTTTTGCGCATGAAAGACTTTCCACCTAAGTGATGCGATTCGGTGGCAAGGTTTGTTCAGGGAGGGAGTGTGGAAATTAGAGTCAATATTGACATTGGAACATGACTTAGAGAAAGCTGTCAACCTTAAGTTAATTTCGTGTCTTTTTTAACAACTCTCAGGGTTTAAGATAAATTTTCATAAAAAGCGAGATTTTCTGTTTTGGTAAAACTAAAGAGCTAGATGGGGACAACATGAACATGTTGGGATGTGAAGTTGGGTCATTACCTTTCAAGTATTTAGGTATTACTATACTTTTAAATAAAGAATACGGATACCAATGGGGGACCGCTTTGAGTGAATGTTGGGGTACTGGATAGGAAAGATGCTCTCATACGGAGACCGTCTTGTCCTAATTTATTATGTTCTCACGAGCTTACCAAAGATTTTATTATTGTTCTTTGGGATGCCCAAAGGGGTACAAAAAGATTAGATTTTTATAGAATCTCGTTTCTTTTGGCAGAGTGATAACTTGAAAAACAAATACCGTTCATCAAAATGCAATGTTGTGGTCCCAAAGATCAAGTTGATCTCGGGATTGAAGTACTTGATGTTAAAAACAAATGCTTACTCAACAAATGTTTGTTTAAACTTTTAAATGAGTAAGGTGTGTGGCAGGAGTTGTTACATCATAAATATCTTCGTAGTAAAAAAAATCCCAATTACAGGCTAGATCTACTGATACATCCTTTTGAAAGGGAACAATGCAGGTTAAAGAGGATTTTTTACCGGGGGATCTTTTGTCATCCGTGATGGAAGTATCACCTGTTTTTGGCGAGGATTATTGGTTTGGTACAGCTCCTCTGTCTTAAGAATACCCATCTCTTTTAAACATTGTGCGCCATAAAGTGTTACGATTGCGGATGTGTTGTCACAGGCTCTGCTGGATATTAGTTTCAGGCGGGTATTGATAGGAGATAAACGGACAACACTTTTCGACAAACCAGATATATTTACATGGCATCTAACCAATTCGGGGTTGTTCAAAGTTAAATCTATGTATGCGGATCTAATGAATGGCCATATAATTTTCCAACGCAAATATTTGAGAAAGCTCAAGGAACCACTAACTGTGTGTTTTATGAATCACCAGAGTTGATTTACCAACTTTTTATCTCTTGCAAGTTGGCTCGTTTTGTTTGAAGAGATGTTCATTTTACTTTTAATATTTCACCTCCTACAAAATTGTTTGACAATTGACTTAATGGGGTACAAAAGAAAACAAAGACGCACATTAGAATTGGTGTTTGCGCTTTGATTTGGAGGATTTGAACTTGTCGTAATAATGTCGTGTTTAACAAATCTTCCAACACTATTTTGGTTATGCACATAGCGACTTACGAGATTAATTTGTTGTCCTTCCTACTACATGTAGACCAACGGGGTTCTATGGTTACCTGATACACTCGGCTGATGTTGGTCATTTGGCTATTTTCAACTATGGTGGTTGGCGTCACGCTAGTAGAATACATGATGCAGAGAAGCCTTTTGTACTTTTTATTCCGCTGGCTTATTCATGTTGCAACTTTGTTGTGACCCATGATTTGTAGATTTCATACCTACAACTATGTAATACAAAAAAGTTATGTGCTCGTTTCGATGCAGAGGCCCAGGATATAATTCTGAACAAAAAACATTAGGATCGTAGAAAACTGGGTATAACACTATGTCACACACCTTTCGTCAACCGTCGTTCTTTGACCGAAGAAAAATGCTCCAAGAGTTAAAACTCCAGTCTTCCGGATCAAACTAATCTCGCAGCATGCCCAAAACACTAATGGAGAAATGTAAGCCAAAAAAGAGTGTGGGTAGCTGTCTATGTCTCGTTCTTGCAAAGCTTCGATGGTAAGGGCAACATGCTAAGATACCGTCACGAGAAAAGTAAGGGCAGATTCGATGGTCATTGGCCTCTCTTATTCAATGCTGTAATTGATAGCTTGTCACTAAGAGAGGTCCATATGACGGGGAGACAATTTACCTGGGCTAATAGCCTCCCCGAGCCGACATTCGAAAAGCTGGACCGGGACTGATGGATTCCCGTTGGGAGGATAAATATCCACTGGTTTCGGTTCGGGCTTTAGAGCGTGTCGAGGCTTTTTCGGATCATGCTCCCATATTCCTTTCTACTGGTGCATTGAAACCGACCGCCAAGTCCCAATTCAAATTCGAATTAGGGTGGCTATTGCGTGATGGTTTTGATGATTTGGTTAAAAGGATATGGGCCCAACCGGTTGTGGGCAACAATGCTATTCAACGTTGGAATGGAAAAATACGTAATTTGCGTAAATTCCTGCGTGGATGGGCACGACACACAACCGGTATGCTTAAAAAAGAAAAAGAGCGTCCGTGTTCCATTATTGATGAGCTCGATAAACTTGCAGAACAGCGTCCCCTATCAGCAAATGAGAGTGACCTAAAACGGCACTCGAATGAGCAGGTGGGCCGGATGCTGCGAGAAGAAGAGCTTAAATGGTACCAACGATCTAAGGCACAATTCATCTTGCAAGGAGATTCGAATACGAGATACTTCCATAATGTCGCAAATGACAGACACAGGAGGAAACTCATTCATTCTCTTCGCCAAGATGAGGGCCTGATCGAGGGTCAGGATATGCTCAAAGCTTATATTACCGACTACTATAAAGGTCTGTTCGGGGCCCCGGAGGAAGGTAACTTCACTCTTGAGGAGACATGAACGGATGATATTACCCAAGTTACTCCGGAAGAAAATAACTTGCTCATCGAACCCTTCTCTGAAGAAGAGATAAGCAAGGGGGTTTTCCAAATGGAGCATAATAAGGCACCTGGGCCTGTTGGATTCCCTGCTGAATTTTACCAGCACTTTTGGGAAACTATTAAGTCCGATTTGTTAGAGTTATTCAGTTGTTTCCATGCTGGACAACTCGAACTTTTTCGCCTTAATTTTGGGGAAATCGTCTTGTTACCTAAGGTTCAGGGGGCCGAAAGGATACAACAGTATCGGCCTATATGCCTCCTGAATGTTAGCTTCAAGATCTTTACAAAGGTAGCGACCATCAGGTTGAATTCTGTTGCCGATCATGTGGTAAAGCCTACCCAAACTGCTTTTATGCAAGGGAGGAATATATTAGACGGGGTCATGGTTCTACACGAGACTATACATGAAATGCATACGAAGAAACTCAATGGGGTTCTTTTCAAAATTGACTTTGAAAAAGCTTATGACAAAGTAAAATGGCCATTTTTGCTACAAACCTTGAGAATGAAAGGGTTCTCGGATACGTGGTGTGAATGGATCTGCAACTTTGTGGAGGGAGGTAGTGTCGCGATAAAAGTCAATGATGACGTCAGTCACTACTTCCAAACAAAAAAGGTCTAAGACAAGGTGATCCATTATCGTCTATACTATTTAATATAGTGGCTGATATGTTGACCATCTTGATCGAACGGGCAAAGAGGATGGCCAAATTGAAGGAGTCGTTCCTCATCTTGTTGATGGAGGTCTTTCGATTCTTCAATATGCGGATGATACAATCCTTTTTATGGAACATGATCTTGATAAGGCGTCGAATCTGAAATTGATATTGTCAGCATTCGAACAACTATCAGGATTAAAAATCAACTTCCATAAAAGTGAATTGTTCTGCTTTGTGAGCACGGGCAATTTCCTATAATGTATTTGGGTATCCCAATCCACTATAGGAAATTGTCTAATGCGGAATGGAAGCATGTCGAGGAACGTCTGCAAGCGAGGCTAGCTAGTTGGAAAGGCAAATTGCTATCCCTAGGAGGAAGATTGGTTCGCATTAATTCAGTACTGATAAACATGGTACTGTATATGATATCTTTCTTCCAGTTACCTAAAGGAATCTTGTATAAACTGGATTATTTCCGATCAAGATTTTTTTGGCAAGGGGATGGTGAGAAAAAGAAGTATCGACTGGCTAAATGGGATGTTGTTTGTCGACCAAAGGATCAGGGAGGGTTAGGTATTCATGATCTAGGCATCAAGAATTCAGCCCTCCTAGGGAAGTGGCTGTTTAAGCTACTAACCGAAGATGGTATATGGCAAACACTTCTAAAAAGAAAATACATAGGCACGAAGGCGATATCACAGGTGTTTTGGAAACCTGGTGACTCCCACTTTTGGGCCAGGCTAATGGCGACTAAGAAACATTTCTTTCGCTTTGGCGTGTTTAATATTAAGGGAGGCACGGAGATTAGATTCTGGGAGGATAAATGGTTAGGAAATACCACTCTCCGGGAGCAATATCCGGCTCTATATAATATTGTACGTCACAAAGGGGATACTATTGCCACTGTTATGCAGTGTTCGCCCCCAATGTGACATTCAGACGTGATTTACTCGGTGCAAGATTAACTTCTTGGAATGCCTTGTTGGCACGGTTGGATTCTATCCAACTCACACAAGGTTCCGACGAATTTCGATGGAACTTATGCGGGAATGGGAAGTTCTCAGTAGATTCCTTGTATAGGGCACTTGCGCACTCTGATATTCCAGTCGATGACAATAAGAAAATATGGCAAATGAAGATTCCACTCAAAATAAAAGTCTTTTCGTGGTATCTTCGTAAGGGTGTCATTTTAACTAAAGATAATCTTGTCAAACGGAATTGGCATGGAAGTACCAAGTTTTTTTTTTTTCGCAACAAGAAACAATTAAACACTTATTCTTCGAGTGCGATTTCGCTCGTTCTATATGGTCAGTTATCCAAATAGCATCTAACTTATATCCACCCAAGTCTGTTGCAAATATTTTTGGCAACTGGTTACATGGGATAGATAAGAAGCTTAGAACGGTTATTAGGGTGGAAGCGATTGCTGTTATATGGTCGCTTTGGCTTTGTAGAAATGACAAGGTTTTTAATGACAAAGATGTTTCTCTTTTGCAGGTACTCTACAGATGCACAAGTACTCTCTGTACATGATGCACCTTACAGCGTGTGGGACATCGAGACCTCTTTACGGAGACGTGTACACGCTTGGAGGAGGTGGCAAGGGACATTTTGTCACAACATGGGTGGCCGCTTAATCGCCGGATTGGTGTCCCATAGGCGGATGAGCTTGCTATATCATAGGCGTCTTACACATTACTATGGATTGTAACTCGTCTATTTCCACACATATTTTTATTTTTGTCAGTTGGATTGTGGCTGTGTGCATTTGTTATGCAGAGGCCGGGTGTAATGCTTAAACTATTGAGTAATAAAACCTTTTATCTAAAAAAAAAGCTGACAAAGCTCACAGTTCAGCTAGCCCTGTGAAGCAGCCCGATCTGCGGGCCCAAACTCTGTTTTGGATAATAGACCATGCAAACAAAATTGCATTTCGGTGACGCCCAATTGTCCTATATGGTCGGCTGATATATGGTCTTATTGTACAAAAAAGAAGAAGATATATGGTCTTATTTATGTGTGTCATACAGACTTCACTTAATTAGATAGCTTTCCTCAGTTCCAAATTAATTGACGTGAATTTATCTAAATACAGACGTCCGCACACTAAAACATGTTTATATACATCCGTCAGATATTTGAGAACGTAGAGTATAACTAAATAGGGACGAGGGAGTAGCAAGTAGTACAAGCGAGTGACACTGACGGTCATGTGTGTGAGTTTTCTCTGCGCGCCTCCCGCCCTCCGAAATAGGGAACTCATACATAGCGGCGACGGACTAACCGTCAAGTGAACGCATGGCTGACTGGGTCATCAAGTCGCGGGTCCTCAACCCAGGAGAGAGGAGACCTCACTTGCTGAGCTATTTGAGGTGGAAGACCGGGTATACCACTATATATGATAGTTGGATTTTGTACTCCCTCCGTCAGTTTCAAAAGTCATGGTAATCATTTTAGTTTGGTCTATATACATACTCCCTCCGTTCATAACCTAGGCTAAATTTACATGTGTAGATACATGCAAATTTGATCTAGGTTGAGACATCCTTTTGCAAACGGAGGAGTATAAAAATGAGTGTATCTAGACATACTTAGTGTAGATTCAGTCATTTTAATATCTATATAGGCCAAACTGAAATATCTATCAAGTTAACTTCTCCAACCTTTCTTACAACTTAGAGGCCTAGTTTTCTGTTGGCTTCCCTCCGGAGCTACCCTCCTTTGCTTTACAAAAGGCCGCCCCCAAATTCGTTTAGTCTTCTAAAATACTAAGGCAGAAGCTAGTTTCAAATACAACATAAATGAGCGGCAACTAGCATTCTTTCTCCTAATCATGTCCAAGCCCTAAGAGCATCTTCACCGGCGCGCCCAACTCCGCTTCCAATAGACGTTTTGGGCGCGCCGGCACCAAACCGTCCCCAGCGGCGCGCCAATAGGTCAAAAGTTGCCGGCACGTCCCAATACAGCGTCCGGCAACTCCGTTTCGCACCCAGGTTCTAGGGACGCAACCGGACGCGCCGACAACCGCGGCAACGCACGCCGAGTCGTTTCCTGATGGGCGGGCCTGACGCGTCCATGAGACGGCTGCAGTCAACGCAATTAACTGCGGTCGTTGAGCGGTTTCATGATGCGTGCGACGCGTCACGCCTCGTCTTCCCGACGCGCGTCGCCGGTGTTACGATGCCTCGGGAACCGACGCCGGAGTAATGTCGGAGTTTCCCGCGCCGCGTTCCCGCCATTCGTCTCCCACGACCGCCTATAAAAGAAGGCGCGGCGTCGCTCGCCGTTGTCCACCGTCGCTCTCATCCTCTCTTCTCCCCCTTTCTCCACAAAATCCACCGGCGATGGCGCACAACGACCAAGCAGAAGGCAGCAGCGGCGGCGGTGGCGCGGCGAAGAGCTGCCTCCGGAAGGAGGAGGCAGAGTTCTTCCACCGGCACCGCATCCCGGTGCCGCCGGGGCTGCGCCTCCCTAGCAACCGCGCCGATATCTCCAATGGGTGGATGCCAGAGCAGCGCGCCGACCCAGAGTACGCGGAGGACAGTGACTACTGGCCCGCGCTCCTCGGCGCTCAGCGGCAGCCGGCGATCGACGTCCACCGCGGCCCCGTGCGCCCGCCTCGCAACAACAGCGAGTGGCGCCGCTGGTGGGAGGGGCGTAGCTTCCACGCAGTGATGCGGGAGTACGGCTACACCGCGGCGGGCGGGCACTCCCGTGACATGTGGGAGATGCCGCCGAGCTCCTCCTCCCCGCGCAGTTCGTCGTCGAGCGCGCGCTCGACGACGCCGACGACGCCCCGCTTCGTCGAGATCAAGACAGAGCCCACGCCGCCGCTAAGGGGCGGTATGAAGATCAAGGATGAGCCAGGATGGTCAGCGGTGTGACCATCCGCGACTTCGGTCCGCCGCCGCCCCAAGTGAAGGTGAAGGCCGAGCCAGGGACGGCGACGGCCCACGGCAAGAAGCGCGCTGCGCAGCCGCCGCCGTCGCCTCCGCTGATGGAGGAGGAGGCCGAGGCCCACTTTCTTAGGGACCTCGCCCTCGCGGAGCAACGTTCGTTCAACACGATCCAGCCGGCGACACGGGAGTTTGCCGATTACTGGTCGTGCGTCGAGAACATCATCATCGACCTCGACGCCGAGGTCGCCGCGCCAGCACCGCCCCCGGTGAAGAAGGAGTCGGCCGAAGCGCCGCCGCAGCAGGAGTCCGGCGCGTGGAACGTCGAGGACGCGGTCGCGGCGCATGACTGGGACCAGTTCTACGGCTACTGGACGGGCAATTAGAACAGGTTTTAGTTCAAGTGTCGTCGCATTTTGTAAAAAGTATCGAATTTCAGTGAAATGCGTTAAGTTTAAATGAATTCGAGTCTCAATTTTCTCTCTCAAAAACCTATTGAGAGCGACCGGTGGGGAGCGGCGCTCCCATTAGGCTGCAACGCGTGTCGGCGCCCAATAACGCCTATCCAGCAACTTTGCCGGACGTATTGGACGCGTGGGTGGAGATGCTCTAATTTTCTGCTACCGACTCTTGCCGCCCGGCCTCCTGTGTTTCTTCCTGAAACCTGAACTGAATTGTTTTTGTTCTGAACGACAGAGAACACTCTCTCTTGAGCCTTATCTAGTTGGCCCAGCCAGCAAACCCCTCTGTCTTTCTCCTTAAGCCCAAAACGAATAAAGACTACGGGCCAAAACCAAAAGGCCAGCCTAAAACCAAGAAAACACGATTACGTTTACTATGCACTGACCATGAGTCCATGACCATTATCTCAAAAAAAAAATTTGCACTGACCTTGACCTAAAAACAACTATTGACTAACTCGATCCACAATGAACAGTAGCTCTCCGGTACTGTTCGCTCACACCCAAAAACTATTTATGCTCATTTGGTTCGTTTGGACATCCCGAGTCAATTTTCCACACTATTTAGACAAACAAATCTCCTTCGCAATCCAAATCCTTGCTATCTACACATTTTGTTCACAACATCCATTCAATAAGCGCTATCTATCTCTGTTTTAGAATAGACCAAGAGGATACGAGTATCTTCGGTAAGAAGATATGCCCCAATAAGGGGACGTGGACGTTTGGCTCTCGGGCACACTGATGCCCTTTTTTAGAATCTTTTGAAAATCGTACTTTTTTGCTTCAAAAAAATCTGAAAAAATTCACACAGCAAAGTATACATGTTCTGAAGGTGCGCACGAAATTTCGTAAGAAAATAATAAAATTTGTGGCCTACAGAAAAAAGACAAATTTCTGACAGAAAATCCATTCTATTGTCTGTCAGAAATTTGTTATTTTTATGTAGCTCGTAATACGATTTGTTTTCCTCAAATGATTTGTACCGTGCGTAGAGGACATGCATATACATCATTTAGTATTTTTTTTGGATTTTTTTGAAATCGTAAAAAAAAAATTCAAATTTTTTTGATGGAGCGGGAGCACTGGTGCCCGAGCTCCATCGTGGGTTTCCGCCAATAAGGGCTGTATGTAAGTCACATTCCATTGAGAAGTGAGACTAACTACTTGGTTAGAAAGTGGATGTACAGTTCAGTCATCCAGTTTCAAAACCTGTTGGACGTAGATTTGATTTTTTTGTTATGTGAAAATAAAATAAAATAAAATAAATGCATGAGGGACTTCGCCTACGCTACTACTTTAAAAAAAATCACATTCCATAATCCGACATGCCATTTATATAATTGGTTATTTATTTATTGCATGCTATTTACGTTGTATGTTTGAATGACATAATCATTAGTTAATTCCTACCACGATAAGTCCATGTTAAATTTTGTTGGCCATGTCCACCTTGAAAAAACCTTGTGATTATTTAATTAATACTATCATTCACGACTAAATTAAAATGTTGATAATCGAAAAATGTTGATAGCTATAGAATAAATGTTGGTAAATGAAGTTTTAAAATTAATCACCGTCGACTTGCGCCAGAGCACATGGACCCCTTCATTGCTGTTGGCATACCCGTTTGGTGGAGTACATGTTGGATGACCTTACTCGGCCGAGGCAACATAAGGACAAACTTTGCGAGTTATAAACACAAAACCAGCTCAATCACATGTTTGACTTGTCAAACCTCGCCTAGTAGTGCGCTCTATCCAATGAACAACTACATAATGACTCACTAGAAGCAAAAGGGGTTTTACCACAACCAATTTTCGTGGTAGAATGGCCTCTTTTCTGGGCTAATATAATTTTTTACCAGGGAAGATGAACCGTGGTAAAAGCAACGTGCATATCAATATACCATGTTTCGATAATTTGTGGTACATGAATGCACATCAACCATAGGAAAACCTATTCTGGTTACTGATATTTCCATGACCCCGAATGGCTTACCCACGCTTAGCTGCCACGTGGATCGGCGTTAACCCTAAACAACTTACCGACGCTTAGCTGCCACGTGGATAACGGCGGTAACTCTAGCGTCCTCCCTTATTCCCGTTACATGACATGACAACACCCATGCCACGCAATCCTGGACATTGGGTGTTCACCTAGAAGCCTTCAACGGGGGTGGGGAAGTGAGGGACCTCAATGCGCCTCATGGGAGGACAGTCGCGCCCAAAGGCGGCACCGCTATCGTGGTCGGACCAACCAACAATGGATTTCCCCCGGCTCCAAGCCTACACCACCACCACCCCACCTTCTCCATAGGCGACGACACCCAATAGATAAGGGGACTGACATTCGGATATGGTGAAGAAGACCGTTGACACAACCGTTTCCACTACGAGTGACACCTCCTATCACCTTGCAGCCCATGCGACAACGAAGGCCAGCACCCGCGCACGTCGCCTGCCGCCAGGTCTACTCTGTCTCTCCATCCGAGGCTATCGCCCCATCTTTCAAAGTCCTTTGCGCGAGCCGGTGCGACGAGATCCTCGCTGACGCCTACTTCACACACATCATATGGGGAAGCATGGTTTCAAATCGCGCGGCGTGAGGGGAGGGGGAGGGGTGGCGGTGGTGGAAACCCAATTGCTCCCGAGTCGACCTCGAGAGGATCACGCGAGGGCCCAACCACTCCATGTAGAGTCGTCACAACTGATGTCTGTTCTCATTCCTCCTATCAAACAAAAACAAGAGACTTCGTCCTATGAAACACTTTATCGCCCTAAGCAGTACAATTCAGAAAAATAGCTTATACCACATTCCCACTCATACTATCAGACAAGAAACATGTTCTTCCCATCTATAAGAAAAAGTCTGACCAAGTTATTTTGTGATATAGAGTGGTCTGCTTTAGTTCGACCAGTATAGCTCGTTAGCTAGCTTCTTGTGAGTCTTTTCCTCCATTATCTAAGAAACAATATGATTAGCTACCTATGAGTCTTCGTATATGTTAAAAGACCCTCAGAATCAACATGCAGCTACAGTACAAATGATGGGGGGATGCCCAACCGGGTAGGCCCAGAACCACGAGACGGACTACAAGACCGGGTGGCCCAAAGCCCAATCGGAGGTCATCTTCCAAGATACCGGGTCTCCGAAGAACCCGGTAGGCTGGCTCGGGAAGGCGGCAAGCTGATCTCTCCGAATCAGATAACGATATGCGTATCCCGAAGAGTGCGCTCCACGAAGCCGCACTTGTAGCGAGTTAGCTAGCGCCGCCTAGGTCACCCGTCATTTCCCTGTAATCCTAGTCGGCTCGCTATATAAAGCCGACTAGGCGCAACCCTAGAGGACAGATTCATCTCATTCCATAGCCTCCGGAGCAACCTTACGCCTTGGTGCGCACGCCATTGTACACCCCATCAGATCTAAATACATATAGCAGGAGTAGGTCTTTACCTCGCAGAGAGGGGCCGAACCTAGGTAAACACTGCGTGCTACCTCTCCGTGAATTCTAAGTCGCCTGGCTCACAGCTCGACTTAAGCCACCCCCATGGCATCTGCCGTGATTAACCCAAACAAACAGAAAATCTAAACCACAACGATCCACAGTCAATACATACGTAGAATGTTCAGCGAACCACCGAGACATATACTATCAATTTTTTTACAAATATGGCCCTCTGCCCAATGAATTTGTCAAAATTAGCCCCCACCGAAAAATATTGTCAAAAATGGCCCTGGCGGGAGGTAAAAAAGCAGCACATGTGCCATACGGGCTGGCAGAAAGTCACTTTGTGCCGCACCAGAAGGCACAATTGTGCGCCAGCTCAGGGAGCAACACGTGCCTTCCCGCCATCTGAGACGGCGAAAACTCACTTCCCGCCACTTGGATTGGCGTAAAGACACGTGCCGCTTTTTGTTATAAACGATAGCAAATAAACGACGAAGAGCGGAACGATCAAACCAAAGGGGACACGAGATTTTAACGTGGAAAACCTCTCCAAACAAAGGAGAGGAAAAAACCACGGGCGCCAGCTAGCAATACTTCACTATATCGGGGTGAGGTTACAAACGCCGGGGATTTACACAATGCGACTTATCCCAGCCGTCGGCTTACAAGATGTATATATAGTGGTAAAACCCTAGGTTAACTGCAGTCCGACCCGGAAAACAACTCGTTTTCGGGACGCTCCGCTCTCCTCGTCACAAATCGGCCTTTATCAGTATATACGAATTTGGATCACCACAAAATAACACTCCACCTTGAGACAAATTCCATCTTGCAGTATGAACGAGAACTTCACCCTGAAACAACAAAGAAAACACCTTCGGCGCCAAATAGCCTCTTAGGCTAGACAGTGATACCAACTAAGCCCGAGCAAAGATCGAACTTAGTAACAGGAACTGGCTTTGTCATCATATCAGCAGGATTATCATGAGTACTTATCTTGCATACCTTCAGCTTACCTTGTGCAACAACATCACGCACATAATGGTATTTGACGTCAATGTGCTTTGTTCTCTCATTGAACATCTGATCCTTAGTAAGGTAAATAGCACTCTGACTGTCACAAAACAGATTAATGCAAGTATCATCTCCACAAAGCTCAGCAAACAAACCTTTCAACCAAACCGATTCTTTACATGTTTCAGCAATAGCCATGTACTCTGCTTCAGCGATAGACTAGGCAAAAACGGATTGCAACGTTGCCCTCCAACTCACGGCACAACCACCAAGCATGAACACATAACCTGTGAGGGATCTCCTCTTATCCAAATCGGCAGCAAAATCTGAAACCACCTAGCCTACGAGTCCCTCATCAGTCTTGCCGAACTTGAGGCAAGCATTGGATGTGCCACGAAGGTACCTGAAAATCCACTGAACAGCCTTCCAATGTTCTTTACCAGGATTAGTCATATATCTACTAACCAAACTCATAGCATATGATAAATCTGGACGTGAGCAAACCATGTGATGGTCCCGAAGAGCAAGGCTTTGATACCTGCAAAAATAAACGGGATTAGGTTGAGACTCCAAGTGCAGAGTGTATAGTAAGTGGAAGACAGTTTTCCCCACGAGGGGTGACTCGAGGGTTTAATATCGAACTCTCGGGGAATCTGAAGTGGTAGATTTATCTTCTTATCCTTCTTTTGGTTACCTACAAAACAAGATTAGATGTTTTGGTCCTCAACCTCACCTGTGGTTGTCAAGCACAAGGTGTAAGAATGATATCAGGATAGTTATGCAATGCAAACAAGAAATAAATATGCAATGATGGTGGATGCAATGGTAAATGATATTTTTGGGTTTTTGAATGATGTATGCAAGATGAAAAGTATTTTTGTATTTTCGGATTTAATGATGGCTGAAAATAGAAAAGTGGTATATGGTGTTGGAAAGGTGTTTCTTATGATTAAAAATGGACTGGGTTCATGGTTTCACAAATGCACTCTCTCCTTATAAAGTGGTAGACAATGGAACACACACAGTTAACATATGAGATTGCAACACAGGGTTTGATAACAAGTTACTTAGATATATGGGCATCACGTCCTAACATAGAGATCTTTTGGTTATTAACCTCTCTTATACTCCACCAAGATGCGAACTAAATCATAACACCTCAGTAATTAAGATAACTCAGAGTATAGCATTAAGTATCATGACATGAAGTGAAAATAAGAACATGCTAGATCTAGTCATGGAGTAGTGGCAATGGTCACGCCCACATCCCCGGTAGCATGGTATTTTAGTTTATCCCTAGTGAGGCAACAAAGTAAGGTAAAGATACCAAAGTGGATCGCAGAACTTTCTCTCACGTTCACTGCACTAGCCACCCCCCGTTACTCCAACTAATGCACACGTTCCCCCACACACGCTCTCATAAACATGCTTGATCAAAACAAGTAGACAAGAACGGGGTACATAATATGCATCTATACTCATAACTGAAACAAACATTGCAATCTCAAACATATATTAACTCATAAAGATACTCATAAAGATCCACCACAAAAGTATTACAACGGTAACCGTAATCATGTTCAGCAGCTCATACGGTGCTAATTAGTGAAGCTCAAGAGAGGAGAGATACATAAGTTACTTCCACAAACCCATAGTCCAGAGGTGGACTACTCCCTCTTCATCATGGAGACGGTGGAGAAGTCGATGGAGAAGATGGAGACCACGCCGGCAGCGCCCCGCCGGAGTTTTCCCCCTCCAATCTGCAGCTCCTGATCTCCGTTTCGGTGTTTCTGTGTTTGTGTGGCGCTCCTTCCAGAGAACGTCGGGGGACCTTTTTATAGGCGTTTTAGGTCAAGACGATGTCGGTGGAGCGAAGATCGACGACAACATAGCAACGAGGGCCAAACGGGTGGGCCCCACGCGGCCACAGTACCTGGCCGCGTGGCCACCCCCGTTCGGGCCTCGGGCCTCCGCTTGTTCGCTTCCTTCGCCCACAGGTCTTCTTCCTTCCAAATATCGACGCCCGTAAATTTCCAGGTGATTTCGTTGACGTTTGGGTCCCTGAAACATTAAAATAAGAAAACGGGGTTTTCTGCCTGTGCAGAGTTTATTCCATAAAAATAGGAAATCATTGAGATATTTCCAAAATCATGATAAAACATTGATATAACCCTAATATGATGCAAATATGATTGGAATATGAGTGAATAAAGTGCAAAGTTCATGTATGCATTTTACATGCATCAACATCCCCAAGCTTAATCCATGCTCGTCCTCGAATATGAAGATGATAAAACTAACATGGACTTTGCAATTTAATACTTAACAATGGATATCAAAGATGATTATTATTGCTACATATAGTCAAATGATTCATTCTTCAAAGGTGTAGCAATATGCAAATAATTTATGAAGTGATATCAAGTATTCAAGACAAGGATGTTCATTGATAGTTCACAAAGTGTAACATGGTAGCAAGTAATATGGAACACATGTATGCATAATGATAAGTAGAACATCCTACAATGGTCATAGAGTGTAGATGAAAATCTGAATATGATAGGTGTACACTTTGGAAAGATGTATATGTGAGTAGAGTTAAAGCATGCATAAGTTTCATCCAACTTCCAAACTCTTCTACTTAAGTTAATGATTGCAATAAGGCATTCATTGGTGTCTGATACGTCTCAAACGTATCTATAATTTTTGATGTTCCATGCTTGTTTTATACCAATTGCTACATGTTTTGCATCTACTTTATATCACTTTTATACATTTTTTGGGACTAACCTATTAACAAGATGCCGAAGTGCCAGTTCCTGTTTTCTGCTGTTTTTGTATTCCAGAAAAGCTAGTCTGGAAATATTCTCGGAATTGGACGAAACTACACGGGGTCCCTATTTTTCCAGAACACACCTGACGGAGCGAAGGAGCAGCAGAGGAGGGCCACCAGGAGGCCACACACACCTAGGGCGCGGGCCCCCCTTCTGCCGCGCCCTAGGGTGGTGTGGGCCCCTCGGGGGTCCGCAGCCGCCGCCCTTTCGCCTACTTATTCCCCCCGACGCGAAAACCCTAAGTACCTGAGCAAATATCCACGAAAAGATCCAGAGACGCCGCCGTCGTCAACCCTAGCTCGGGAGGGTTCAGAACCTCTTCCCGGCACCCTGCCGGAGAGGGGAATCGTCACCGGAGGCTTCTACATCGCCATGCCTGCCTCCGGAGTGATGCGTGAGTAGTTCATCCTTGGACTACGGGTCCATAGCAGTAGCTAGATGGTTGTCTCTCCACTTTGTGCCATCATGTTTAGATCTTGTGAGCTGCCCTACATGATCAAGATCATATTATTGTAATGCTACATGTTGTGTTTGCTGGGATCCGATGAATATTGAATATTATGTCAAGTTGATTATCAATCTATCTTATATGTTATTTAAGATCTTGCATGCTTTCCGTTACTCGTAGATGCTTTGGCCAAGTAGATGCTTGTAACTCCAAGAGAGAGTATTTATGCTAGATAGTGGGTTCATGTCTCCGTTTAACCTGGGACAGTGACAGAAAGTTCTAAGGTTGTGGATGTGCTGTTGCCACTAGGGATAACCTAACGATGCTATGTCCACGGCATATGTGTTTGTTTACATTACGCACTTTACTTAATGCAATTATCCGTTGCTTGCAACTTAATACCAACGGGGGACTCGGATGACAACCCGGCGGTGGATTATTAGTCATAGATGCTGTTGGATAACGATCTATGTATTATGTCGTAATGCCCAATTAAATATCATAGTAGTCAACATGTCATGTATATGCATTGTCATGCGCTCACTATTCGTCAATTGCCCAGCTGTAATTTGTTCACCCAACATGTTAGTTATCTTTTATGGAGAGACACCACTAGTGAACTGTGGACCCCGGTCCATTCTTTTACACTGATTAAACAACCACAAACTGCAAACTGTTCCTTTTTCATTCTCTGCAATTTAATACTCATTTTCCACACCATACGTTTAATCCTTTGTTTTCAGCAAGCCAGTGAGATTGACAACCTCACTGTTTCGTTGGGGCAAAGTAGTTTGATTGTGTTGTGTGCAGATTCCACGTCAACAGTCCAGACTCCCTGCGAAGCTATTTTTCTGGCGCCGTTGACAACCTTCTGAAGAGTTGCTGCTCCTACTGGTTCGATAACCTTGGTTTCTTTCTGAGGGAAAACTTGCTGCTGACTACATCATACCTTCCTCTTGGGGTCTCCCAACGAACGTGTGTTTCACGTCATCAAGCTATTTTTCTGGCGCCGTTGCCGGGGAGTGAACTTCTTCAGCAGACTCCTATCTCCCTCACGCCTATTTTTCTGGCGCCGTTGCCGGGGAGACAGCAGTCTTCTGCAAGGGGAGTTTCACGCTTCCAATCTCTTTACTTTGTTTTTGTCTTGCTTAGTTTATTTTATTTTATCTTGTTTGCTTTCAATTATCAAAAACACAAAAAAATTAGTTACTTGCATTTAGTTTATTTTCGTTTTGTTTCTGTTAGTTATTATGTCTAGCTCTTTACTTGCTATCAATGGTTACTTTCCTTGAAACTAGTCCTATGGCTGAAAACAACATGAGAGAGCTTTATGAAATTTATCTTGAGTTGGGACATGAGTGTTTGAAGAGAAATTAAAAAGCCTATGGAACTTTATTTGCATAACAATCATGATAGTAGCAATGTTATTAGCATACATTCTTTGAACACCATTATTGCTAATGCCATGGAAAGCTCTAAGCTTGGGGAAGTTGGTTTTGATAAAAATGATATTTTTAGTTCCCCAAGCTTGGAGGAGGAAGAATGCTATACTTTTGAATGTCATGATTCTATTGAAATATCTCCTTTTGATAAATTTGAAGTAAACAACCTCCTTGACTCAGTAAAAGAGGAAATTGCAGAAAGGAAAAATGTGCTCCCTAATATTATTATGATAATGCTCTTGATGATGGTCCTATATTGCCTAATGATATTAATTTACTACTATTGTCAAAAGTGGTTTAATACCCCACTATTTTGAGCTTAATAAAAATTATGCGTTATAGATCATGATAAGAATGTTTTATGTGATATTATTGTTGAGTCTATTCATGATGCTACTGAAAATTATTTTGAGAGAGGAAAATATGGTTATAGAAATCTTCATGTTATTAAATTTCCTCTCTTTGTCATGAAAGTTTTGAGCTTTCTCTTGTGTTGCTTTTATATGATGGTTTCTTTAAAACCTACTGGTTATTATGTGAGAGGGAGACACGGTTTCATATATCACAATAATATTAAGTCTCCTCTCTTTATGTTGAAAATTTTAAAGTTGCACTTGTTTTGTCTTCCTATGCTAGTCACTTTGTGCTTCATTTACTTGTTTTCTTACAAGGCTCCTATGCATAGGAAGAGTGTTAGATTTAAACATGTTTTATATATGCTCCTTGATGCTCTCTTTTATGTTTCAACTCTCATCTTTATGTGAGCATCATAAAAATCACTATGCCTAGCTAAAAGGCATTAAAGAAAGCGCTTTTGGGAGGCAACCCATTATCTTTTATTTTCAGTATTAGTCAAGGAGTTTGTTTACTTCTGTAGCAACTCCTTTGTATCTTTATTTTCTCGCATTGTTGTGCCAAGAGTAGCCTCTAATGATAAGATGATGCTTAATTTTGATTGCTGCGCAGAAACAGATTTTTGCTGTTCACTGTACGAAATTCCTAAAATCACCAGATTGTTAATTAAATCTGAAATTTTTGTGCGTAATCTTTATGAATGTCTGAAACTTTCATTAGTTCAGAGTTTCTCGATCTGAGCGTCGTAAGTGCCTCGAAAAAATTCGTCTTTGCGGACTGTTCTGTTTTAGACAGATTATGCCTTTTTATTTTTCGCATTCTCTCTTTTACTAGTGTTGAGTGAAATTCTTTTTTGGGTGGAAGAGCTTCACATAACATCAGTGGCTGTAGCTAATGTTTAAAGTAACAAATCATATTGCGTCTTTATAGAACATGTGAATTTTTGATTATGCACTAACCCTCTAATGAGATCTACTTTGAGTTTGGTGTGACGGAAGTTTTCAAGGGTCAAGAGAGAAGGATGATATAATAGGATCAAGAAGAGTGAAGAGCTTAAGCTTGGGGAGGCTCCCATGGATCTCCCCAGCATATTTCAAGAAGACTCAAGCGTCTAAGCTTGGGGATGCCCAAGGCATCCCCTTCTTCATCGTCAAAATTATCAGGTCATCTCTAGTGAAACTATATTTTAATTCTTTCACATCATATGTGCTTTTCTTGGAGCGTCTGTGTGCTTTTTATTTTCAGTATTGCATTTTTTTTCAATAAAGCTTGACTGGACCCTAGCATTCTTGATTGGGAGAGAGACACGCTCCGCTTTTTCATGAGAATACTCCTATTCTTCACTTATATTTGTTGAGTATTCATATCTAGCGCTGTTCAGCTTTTAGCTCTTGTTTTCATGTATCTCTTGTCAGAGCTATTAGCTTTCTTTTGTAGAAAGTACTCTCTTGCTTCACTTATATTTGTTTGGAGAGTTGATGAAATAAATTGATTGGTGTTTGGTTGGTTCAGAAAATGTTGCATGTGGTAATTGGTATAAGGAAAAACTTGCTTAATCTTGTAGATCACTAAAATGGATAACTTGATGCTTGTCAATTGTTTTGAGTTAACAAGTAGATCATGATTAAATTGTGCATCACATGAGTTAAGCCTATTAGTGAAGAACTACCGTAAAGCTTGTTGAAAATTTGGTTTGCATCGGTGGTACCTCTAAGGTCTAGATATTTTCTAATAACAGGGTTTGGTTAACAAGGAAGACGGTATGAAGTCTTATAACGTTTGCAATATGTTTGTCATATAAAACTTGGTGTACGGGTTGATATTCTTGTTTGCTTACATAACCTTGCTAGCCTAAACTCTGTACTGAGAGGGAATGCTTCTCGTGCATCCAAATCCTTGAGCCAAAATCCATGCCATTTGTGTCCACCATAACTACCTATATGTGGTATTTCCTTGCCACTCCAAGTAAATTTTTCATGTGCTACCTTTAAATTATTCAAAATGTTATTATTCCCTTTTTGTGTCAATGTTTACTAGCTCATGAGGAATTAGTGTGGTTATTCTTTATTCTATTTGTCGAGTGGACTTTTACACCTGGACTAGTGGCATATACATCCGCTTATCCAATAACTTGCAAAAAGAGCTGGCAACGGGGTGCCCAGTCCCAATTAATTACAACTTTAACCAATTAATTCTCTTCACACTTTTGCCCTGATTCATCAGTAAGCAATGACAAACAGTGAAATACCTGAATGTGTGTAAACCAAAGAGAAAGAGGGATGATCTGCCTTGCTGGTAGAAATAACGTCCTTCATGGGAGCCGCTCTTAAAAGTCCGTTCGACAGGTAGAATACTGTTCTCACCCGCTACCATTCGTTGACAATTAACAAACACCTCTCAAAAATAGATACTCCTCCATGGTATGTGATTGATGGAAGGCACCCGAGGATTCGGTTAGCCATGGCTTGTGTTAGCAAGGTTGGGAGGAGTATCAAATATTTTATGCAATCTCTATATGCTTTCAAAAACCTAAAAGCTCTAGCACATGATTTAATCCCTGCTTCCCTCTGCGAAGGGCCTTTCTTTTACTTTTATGTTGAGTCAGTTTTCCTATTCTTTCTGTCTTCCACAAGCAAACACTAGTGTCAACTTTGTTACAACATGCGTTATATGCAATGTATTGGACTTGTTATACTACTTTGTGTTGACAATATCCATGAGATAAATATGTTGAAAGTTGAAGCAAATGCTGAAACTAAATTCTTCCTTTGTGTTGATTAAATACCTTTTGTTAGAAACTATTGCTTTATGAGTTAACACTTATGCAAAACTGTTTGATGCTTGTCTCGAAAGTACTATTCATGAAAACGTTTAGCTTGTGTGATTCATTGTTTACTCATTATCTATTTGATAGCAAATTATAGACCATTGACTTGGATCACTTCATTCATTTACATGTGCCTTGCAATATTATATGATCAAGATTATGATAGTAGCATGTCACCTCAAAAATTATTTTGTTTTTATCGTTTACCTACTCGAGGACGAGTAGGAACTAAGCTTGGGGATGCTGATACGTCTCAAACGTATCTATAATTTTTGATGTTCCATGCTTGTTTTATACCAATTGCTACATGTTTTGCATCTACTTTATATCACTTTTATACATTTTTTGGGACTAACCTATTAACAAGATGCCGAAGTGCCAGTTCCTGTTTTCTGCTGTTTTTGTATTCCAGAAAAGCTAGTCTGGAAATATTCTCGGAATTGGACGAAACTACACGGGGGTCCTATTTTTCCAGAACACGCCTGACGGAGCGAAGGAGCAGCAGAGGAGGGCCACCAGGAGGCCACACGCACCAGGGCGCGGGCCCCCCTCTGCCGCGCCCTGGGTGGTGTGGGCCCCTCGGGGGTCCGCAGCCGCCGCCCTTTCGCCTACTTATTCCCCCCGACGCGAAAACCCTAAGTACCTGAGCAAATATCCACGAAAAGTTCCAGAGACGCCGCCGTCGTCAACCCTAGCTCGGGAGGGTTCAGAACCTCTTCCCGGCACCCTGCCGGAGAGGGGAATCGTCACCGGAGGCTTCTACATCGCCATGCCTGCCTCCGGAGTGATGCGTGAGTAGTTCATCCTTGGACTACGGGTCCATAGCAGTAGCTAGATGGTTGTCTCTCCACTTTGTGCCATCATGTTTAGATCTTGTGAGCTGCCCTACATGATCAAGATCATATTATTGTAATGCTACATGTTGTGTTTGCTGGGATCCGATGAATATTGAATATTATGTCAAGTTGATTATCAATCTATCTTATATGTTATTTAAGATCTTGCATGCTTTCCGTTACTCGTAGATGCTTTGGCCAAGTAGATGCTTGTAACTCCAAGAGAGAGTATTTATGCTAGATAGTGGGTTCATGTCTCCGTTTAACCTGGGACAGTGACAGAAAGTTCTAAGGTTGTGGATGTGCTGTTGCCACTAGGGATAACCTAACGATGCTATGTCCACGGGCATATGTGTTTGTTTACATTACGCACTTTACTTAATGCAATTATCCGTTGCTTGCAACTTAATACCAACGGGGACTCGGATGACAACCCGGCGGTGGATTATTAGTCATAGATGCTGTTGGATAACGGTCTATGTATTATGTCGTAATGCCCAATTAAATATCATAGTAGTCAACATGTCATGTATATGCATTGTCATGCGCTCACTATTCGTCAATTGCCCAGCTGTAATTTGTTCACCCAACATGTTAGTTATCTTTTATGGAGAGACACCACTAGTGAACTGTGGACCCCGGTCCATTCTTTTACACTGATTAAACAACCACAAACTGCAAACTGTTCCTTTTTCATTCTCTGCAATTTAATACTCATTTTCCACACCATACGTTTAATCCTTTGTTTTCAGCAAGCCAGTGAGATTGACAACCTCACTGTTTCGTTGGGGCAAAGTAGTTTGATTGTGTTGTGTGCAGATTCCACGTCAACAGTCCAGACTCCCTGCGACAGCTATTTTTCTGGCGCCGTTGACAACCTTCTGAAGAGTTGCTGCTCCTACTGGTTCGATAACCTTGGTTTCTTTCTGAGGGAAAACTTGCTGCTGACTACATCATACCTTCCTCTTGGGGTCTCCCAACGAACGTGTGTTTCACGTCATCAGTGTCAAGCTCTCATTGCCCCTATCATAGCATCTTGAATGATTAAGGTTAAAGTGAAAGCAAATATGAGTAGTGTGCTTGATAAAGAATGGGTTGAATGTCTCATGCCCCTTGAATACAAGTACTTACACCATGTGTTACTCAACTTGGAAACAAAGCAAGTTCAATTAAATATCATTGTAAGCATAATAGTATCATCAAGAGCGTCAACTGGGGTACCTCTTGTCCCAAGATATGGAACAAGCCCATATCAAAATGACAAGACAAACAAACAAAATGAACAATCTCAACACCCTTTTTATTTACCATTTGGAATAGTTTTTTATTGCAAGGTGTATCACAGAAGGTTCACCATAGTATGTAAGTAAATTTCCACCATGAATGATGCATGGCTTAGATTAGCGGCCCAGGCGTCTCTCTAACCATTTACACAAACTCATTTAAACTCACTCTATTTCCACATTTATTTCAACATGATAAGCATCCATAGACAAAAGCACATGATATCAACTAAATGAGATGAAGAGCGTGTTGAAAGCTTGCCATGTGACAGCACATATGGGCTAACTTCCAACCCAAAACATTCATCAAGCCACAAACATCATAATCTTAATCACAATGGGTCAAGTTTTATTATGCAAATAAAAGAACATTGTGCATCAAGTTCGTGAGAGCTATATAACCAATTTTTTTCCATTGCAATCAATAACATAAACATTTTCATTCAGAGGTAAGATAACACAAACAACATGTTAAACATACTCGGAATAGCATAAAGCCAATAGGTAGATATGGTGGACTCACTGGAATAACTTTGGTTGAAGGTGTTGGAAACAAGTTTTTGCTTGTTGGAGTTTTTGGGCTAGCAAAAGGGAGAAAGTTGACCATCTAGATGCATGCATGAGTGTCCATAGAACTAACTAATCCATGTTAAACCAAGTGAAATAACAATCAGCACCAAAACATGAATAAGTGATAGCTCTACAAAAAGAATTTGCAAACTATTACTCATAAACAAGCTCATGAATCATGCAACTATATGTATCATTAAAAATCAAGTCAAACATCCCTTTTCCCAATCTTATAAAAGCATCCAACATATTTCAACCCATATTTCCAGTAGCTCTCTCATATATAATTGATAGTGTGGTGGTCTCTCAAGACTCAAACAAAAAACAAAAAAACGCTCCAAGTTTATGCGATAAAGTGTTTCGATCGAAAAACAGAAGTTGGACGTGTGCAAACCGAGAGTGTGTAGGTCCAGCGGGGTTGTCTTCACATCCCCAAGCTTATGGTCTTCACCATCCTTGGATAGCTCTTGGTGCATCTCCTCCAATCCCTGTGAAAAAACTTCAAAACACCGTTTCTCCCATCTCT
The DNA here is from genome assembly GCA_947311845.1 of Poa pratensis. Taxonomy (NCBI): domain Eukaryota; kingdom Viridiplantae; phylum Streptophyta; class Magnoliopsida; order Poales; family Poaceae; genus Poa; species Poa pratensis. Next base: position 11,142,418 of record CAMZMU010000045.1, read on the forward strand.
TTTCTGTGGGGTGCATTAATAGTGATAAACAAATAGGTTCCTTGCTGCATATAATCCTTGAACAAAAATTCATATGACATGTCCAGAAAGTGTATAATGTTGTATGCCTACTCATAAACTCAATTGGATCAAAAAGATTCAACTTAAAAGCTCAAAGCATGCATCAAACAAAATGGGACAGAATCTGTCCAGAAAAACAGCAGCAAAAACGTATTTTTCTACCCTACCAAACTTTCTCGAAAAATTCCGAAAAATTCATGCATACAGAGGATGAAAAGTTGCAACTACAGTTCAAATATGAGCTCATTCGGAGTTACAGAATAAGAATTAAAAATCATACCGTGCACTGACTCGTGCAGGAATAAAATCTCCGAACGCTATAAGCAACTTTTTCAAACCAAAAAGGGTAAAACTTGGCACTTTATTAAAACTCCAGAACCTAACTAGACACAAATCTCTTGTTACAGCAAGAGGACACAAAGAAAATCACACAAAAAATAACCGGGTTGCCTCCCGCAAAGCGCTTTCTTTATAGCCATATAGCTAGGCTTCTTACTTGTTGTTTTATTGTGGACGAAGCTCATGAGGGAGCTTGAACTTTGGTGGTTCCCTCTTCCTTGGAAAGTGTTCCATGCACTTCTTGTGTGGAAACTGAAACTTTACATTCCCTTCCTTTGAATCAATGATAGCACCTGTGGTACGAAGAAAAGGTCTTCCAAGAATAATAGGACTAGAGGTTTTATTCCCCATATCCATGATTAGAAAATCCACAGGCACAAAAGTCATATGTAACTCTACCATAACATCACTTACTTTTCCCAAAGCATGTTTAATAGAGTCATCAGCAAGTGCTAGTTCAATAGAGCATTTTTCAAGATTTTTCAATTCAAGCACTTCATATAGTTCTTTAGATAAAACAGAGACACTAGATCCTAGATCAAGTATGGCATGGTGTGTCTCTTTTCCAATAGTTACTAGTACCTTAGGTATCCACATATCCCCAAGCTTAGGTGGTATCATAGCCTCTTGGTTGTACCTAGCAATCTTTTCTTTCAAGACATGATTAGCAATATAAGAACCAAAACCTGCTTGGTTAGTGTTGATGGAAGGATCACTTGCAAATTTTTGTAAGATAGATATTAATTCATGCAAGCTACAATTTTCTAAGTCAAGCAAAGGATCCTTGACTTCATTAAGCATTTTAACTTCCTCAACTTCAACCTCTTTCATTACCCCAATAGATTCTTTAGCAACTCTCTCTTGCTCATGAATGTGTTCCCAAGACTTATTGATAACCTCTTGGCAATATTTTATTGTTTCCTCATGTTTTTGGGCTGTAATGATGCTCTTTAATGATGAGACTTCCTTAGTAAGCTGATCTACCCTTTCAAACAAAGCATCTTGTTTTTCAAACTTAGAGATAAATTCCTTATTAAGCTCTTTTTGGGTAGATATAAAAGATCTAATGGTGTTTTCCAAGTCACTAGAAACATTACCACTAGAAGCATATTTATTTGGCACATATGGGGGTTTATTATAAGAGTTATAATTGTTGTTACCATACCCATTATTACCATAGTTCCTAATGAAGTTGACATCAATATTTTCAGAATTGTTTCCAACTAGTTCTTGCAAAGGAACATTTTCAACACTAGGTTTATTAAGCAAAGCAAGAATAGTATCCATTTTAGATGACAAATCATTAGTTTCTTCAATAGAGTTCACTTTCTTAGAAGGATTAGGTGCCCTATCAGTATGCCATTGACTATAGTTTTGTAAAATGCTTTCCAATATATTTTTAGCTTCTACTATAGTCTTACTCATAAAAGCACCTCCAGCAGCAGAATCAAGTATGTTTCTAGACATGTAGTTTAAACCATTGTAGAAAGAGTGTAATATGGTCCATTCATTAACTCCATGTGAGGGACAAGTTCTAAGCATAAGTTTTATCCTATCCCAAGCCATAGCAACATGTTCATTTTCATTTTGCCTAAAAGAAAGGATGTTGTTTCTATTTTGCAAAATTTTAACAGGGGGATAATATTTCTTAATGAAAGCTTCTTTTAGATCATCCCAAGAATTAATACTACCAGATGGCAAGGAATGCAACCACTCTTTAGCTTTTCCTCTAAGTGAAAAAGGAAATAACTTCAGTTTTAGGATATCACTTTCCACATTTTTAAACTTTTGCATGTCACATATTTCAACAAAGTCATGAAGATGCATAGAGGCATCCTCCATAGCACTACCACCAAATTGTTCCCTAGTTATCAAGTTCAACAAACTAGGACTTACTTCATAACTCTCAGCATTTATCTTAGGTGTGGCAATAGCTCTCGTGATAAATTGATCATTAGGAGTGTTTGTGTAGTCACACAACTTAGTTCTTTCTCCCATTTTAGCAAGTTTTTTTGGTATTTTTAATTTTTTATGCAAAACTGAAATAAATATGATATGATATGCAATGACACTAACAAAACAAATAAATTGCTTTGTAAGTAAAGATGGATAAGATGGTGCTCACGTAGGTGCAACCTCCCCAAGCTTAGGTGTTAGCACAAGTTGGTGACGTTGACTTTGTTGTGAGATGAATGCGATGATGCACACCCTTGGATAAATCTCTCAGCTACGATTCCCCGGCAACGGCGCCAGAAAACGTCTTGATGGTCCCGAAGAGCAAGGCTTGATACCTGCAAAATAAACGGGATTAGGTTGAGACTCCAAGTGCAGAGTGTATAGTAAGTGGAAGACAGTTTTCCCCACGAGGGGTGACTCGAGGGTTTAATATCGAACTCTCGGGGAATCTGAAGTGGTAGATTTATCTTCTTATCCTTCTTTTGGTTACCTACAAAACAAGGTTAGATGTTTTGGTCCTCAACCTCACCTGTGGTTGTCAAGCACAAGGTGTAAGAATGATATCAGGATAGTTATGCAATGCAAACAAGAAATAAATATGCAATGATGGTGGATGCAATGTAAATGATATTTTTGGGTTTTTGAATGATGTATGCAAGATGAAAAGTATTTTTGTATTTTCGGATTTAATGATGGCTGAAAATAGAAAAGTGGTATATGGTGTTGGAAAGGTGTTTCTTATGATTAAAAATGGACTGGGGTTCATGGTTTCACAAATGCACTCTCTCTTTATAAAGTGGTAGACAATGGAACACACAGTTAACATATGAGATTGCAACACAGGGTTTGATAACAAGTTACTTAGATATATGGGCATCACGTCCTAACATAGAGATCTTTTGGTTATTAACCTCTCTTATACTCCACCAAGATGCGAACTAAATCATAACACCTCAGTAATTAAGATAACTCAGAGTATAGCATTAAGTATCATGACATGAAGTGAAAATAAGAACATGCTAGATCTAGTCATGGAGTAGTGGCAATGGTCACGCCCACATCCCCGGTAGCATGGTATTTTAGTTTATCCCTAGTGAGGCAACAAAGTAAGGTAAAGATACCAAAGTGGATCGCAGAACTTTCTCTCACGTTCACTGCACTAGCCACCCCCCGTTACTCCAACTAATGCACACGTTCCCCCACACACGCTCTCATAAACATGCTTGATCAAAACAAGTAGACAAGAACGGGGTACATAATATGCATCTATACTCATAACTGAAACAAACATTGCAATCTCAAACATATATTAACTCATAAAGATCCACCACAAAGGTATTACAACGGTGACCGTAATCATGTTCAGCAGCTCATACGGTGCTAATTAGTGAAGCTCAAGAGAGGAGAGATACATAAGTTACTTCCACAAACCCATAGTCCAGAGGTGGACTACTCCCTCTTCATCATGGAGACGGTGGAGAAGTCGATGGAGAAGATGGAGACCACGCCGGCAGCGCCCCGCCGGAGTTTTCCCCCTCCAATCTGCAGCTCCTGATCTCCGTTTCGGTGTTTCTGTGTTTGTGCGGCGCTCCTTCCAGAGAACGTCGGGGGACCTTTTTTATAGGCGTTTTTAGGTCAAGACGATGTCGGTGGAGCGAAGATCGACGGCAACGGAGCCACGAGGGCCAAACGGGTGGGCCCCACGCGGCCACAGTACCTGGCCGCGTGGGCCACCCCCGTTTGGCCCTCGGGCCTCCGCTTGTTCGCTTCCTTCGCCCACAGGTCTTCTTCCTTCCAAATATTGACGCCCGTAAATTTCCAGGTGATTTCGTTGACGTTTGGGTCCCTGAAACATTAAAATAAGAAAACGGGGTTTTCTGCCTGTGCAGGGTTAATTCCATAAAAATAGGAAATCATGAATATTCCCAAAATCATGATAAAACATTGATATAACCCTTATATGATGCAAATATGATTGGAATATAAGCAATTAAAGTGCAAAGTTCATGTATGCATTTTACATGCATCACCATGACATACATTAAGGAACCAACAGCACTAGAATAGGGAACTTTAGACATGTACTCAAAATCCTCATCCATACTAGGACATTGTTCAGCTGACAATTTAAAGTGAGGAGCAATAGGAGTACTAACAGACTTTGCATCATGCATGTTAAACGATGAAGAACTTTCTTAATGTAATTTTGCTGACTAAGAAACAAGTGACCAGATTTTCTGTCACGGGTAATCTCCATACCTAGAATCTTCTTACCAGCACCAAGATCCTTCATCTCAAATTCGCTGCTCAACTGTGACTTAGAGCAGCGATATCTTTCTTTCTCTTGGCAGCAATCAACATATCATCAACATATAATAACAGGTATATAGGAGATCCATTAACAAACTTAATGTACACACAGCTATCAAATTCAGACCTCTTAAAGCCATGTGACAACATAAAAGAATCAAACCTTTTATACCACTGTCGAGTAGATTGTTTCAAACCGTACAAGGACCTTTTCAACTTACACACAAAATTCTCCTTACCCGGCACTATGAAACCCTTCTGGCTCCGCTCTCCTCGTCACAAGTCGGCCTTTATCAGTATATACGAATTTGGATCACCACAAAATAACACTTTTCCTACCTCCCGCCAGGGCCATTTTTGACAATTATTTTCGGTGGGGGCTAATTTTGACAAATCCATTGGGCAGGGGGCCATATTTGTAAAAAAATCTATACTGTCGTTGATTTTTCCGAGATGTGGTCAGAGAAGTACAGCTGCACTGCAGCAGCGTTTTGATACTTCAGCACGTACAGTTGCTCTTGTACGGTTGTTGGAATTCTGTTGCCAAAGCAAGCCCGAACGTCGACTTGTTCTCGATCATATTATTGCAGATCCGGTAACAGTATACTACTTCCTCCGTTCACAAAAGATATCTCAACCTAGTTTAAATTTGCATGTATCTAGACATAATTTAGTGTGTAGATACATGCAAATTTGGAATAGGTTGAGACATCCTTTTGTGGACGGAAAGAGTATATAAGATACATGCACAGTAGTAGTTAGGTGATGTCCGCCGTTTCCTTGCCATGCGTATATGCATGCGTGAAGGACCGCAGCATTTTAGGGCTGCCGAACTCCGGCGATTGCGGTGCGGTCGGATCCAAAAGTCGCGGTTTGCATCGGCTACCGGCATTGAATTTCTTTTGACTAGAGTCTATATCTAACCGTAAAGCAACACCACTTTGCATGAATTTGCCAGTTTAGGGTGAGCTAAACGTATGGGCTAAGCTAGTAAATTAACGTTTGCTGGTCTAAGCCGCATATATCTTTTCGACGACCGCGCGTGGACGCAACTAAAAGATCACTAATGCATGTTAAGTACTAGCATCTCTATACTAAATCTGCTACTTCGAAAGCGTCTCGATCCCTTTCAACAAAGACAGTTCCTACAGACACAAGGGTCAACATGCACACACTGTTCTGCATGTGCTAGCAAAGCAAAGCAAATCAAATGATCAATCATCTCCCCAAAAAGCTTGTGGTATTTCATATAAAGAAAGTTTATATCGAACCTAAGTACCTAACTTCATATCAACCAAGCATGATCCATATGTATATAGCATCTACTCCCTCCGTTCGGAAAAGGATGTCACAAAAATGGTCTATCTATAGTTCATTTTTGTGACATCCTTTTCCGACGGAGTAAGTATAATTTAGGCAGCCTTAGCAATCTCCCCTGTCGATCCATTTCGATTTCTTCGAGTCAATGAAAGGAGGAAGTGTAAGTATAGATGCTCGGCTAAGAAGGATCATATTTCAGAAAGATAATTGTGGTGATTCGTGTTGTGTGTGCATTGTACCTAATGAGAAATTATACTCCAACCTTTTGACCAGAGTCAAACCGTAAAGCACCAGAAGTCCAAAACAGAATTATCTTTTCGACGACCCGCGCGTGGACGCAACAAAGCCAAGTGATGATAAGCGGTTTTTCAATGCATGTCATGTCACGGCCGGTGGTACTGTCGAGCACTAATCCATGCTTAGTAGCATCTCTATTTTTCTACTGCCACTAAATTTGTTACTTTCAAAGCTTCTTCCGTCCCTCTCAAAGATAGTTCTCATGGGCATAAGGGAGGGAATATCTCCTAGAATTTAGGTGCTCCCAATGCTCCCACGAGAAAAAAATGATTTTACATGTTTAAAAAAATTATGAAAAATTGTGAGTGTTCACAAGTTATGTGTCAACAACATCAAAGATATCGATTTAATTTTCTTGAATTTTCATAAAATATATTTTTGTATTATATACATTTGATAATGTTGATATTTTTTCATATACTTGGTCAAACTTTTAAAATTTTGACTTTGACAAAACTAGAGCACGAAGTAAATAAAAACAGAGGTGGTACTACCATTTAAAGAAATGATGGGGGGGGGGGGGGGGGGGGGGGTGTTAGCATTCTTCTCCATCGATTCTTTTCGATTCCCTCGAGTTACTGAAAGGAAGAACTGCAAGCTTGCTCATGCCGAAATTATCAGGTTCCAGATAATCAACGGTGCGGTGATTGGTGACTTGGTGTGAATTGTGCCAATACGGATTATACTCCACTTTTGCCAATACCTACAAAATTGATCTTACGTGGAATGATACCCGCTCCAATCCAATATAAGCGTCGCAATCTTTACTGAAATAAGTTCAAAACTGCGACATTTAGATTGCACGCAGAATTTTCCTAAAAAAAAAACAATTGGTGCACTATGTGATCAGCACATAGTTGTAGGGTCTTCTTTGCTTATGGTGAAATGGACCTACTCTACAGGCCCACACTACAGGGTAGAGAAGAAAGAATTTGCTGATGTGCGTGCGTATATACTACGTACCTTGAGAGAAGATAATTCACGGTTGAACTGTCGTCCATGCTATAGACATATTTAAATATTTTGACCATGTACCCAATTTCTACGATGAGAATGGGCGGTAAATAATCCCGGCCGGCCGGAGACCTGGTCCATACGCTCTCGAAACTTGAAAAAGTGGAGAAAAGTGACGACCAGGATAGCCGGATCATCTTGCTGTTCACGTACTAGTAGTACATGCCGCCGGAGACGTAAATTGACCTCAACATTTGCTAGGTAGGGAAAGGACGGGGCTTGCCTGTGCCCCTCCCCTGCGACCATCCGTGCGGCCGCACCAATCCAGCGGTTCCTGTATTTCTTCCTTTATCCGTTCTTCTCTTCAGCGGAAAACAAAATAACGAGAAGGAATGGACAGGATTGGAGAGCTGTGCCTCGCCGGTGACGCCGCTGCATGGATGTGGATGTGAGGAACGACGAGCTTTCGGACCCGGCACGGCTGTCACGTTGTCGCCGGCGACCATGGGTTTTTCTTTATTCTCCCTGGCCCGTGCGACTAGCTCAGCCACGCCGGCTGAAGGGCAGTAGCTGCTGTTGCGCTGCTTTATAGGTGAACGATGGTCTGGAAATCTTCTCCTCGTTGCCGTCGCCGTGCAGTTCCTTGATGTCGAACTGCCTCCTTGAGCTCGAGATGCAATGGCAAACTAGGCGATTAGGGCATGGATCGAGCCTTATGCCGATGGGGCAGAGAGGCGTTGGGGCAGGTGGTCAACTGCTCACAGGGGTAGGGGCGACGAACTGGAGCGCCTGCGCTTCCAAACTGTCCGGCTGCAACTGCATCTCCTCCGTCGCCGGTCGTCTCTCGTGATCTTCCATTGATTTTGTTTTTGGCGATGCTTTTTTTTGTCGAAATAAAAATAAGTTGGGGCCAGAAAAAAGGAGGACCGTGGATGGGTGCGATCGCACGGATGGTCGCAGAGGCGGGCCGCAGGCAAGCCCCGTCCGTAGGGAAACGATGATGCAAACCAAAAATTAATGAGCAAACTCAACGTGCCAATTTGACAAAGGTTATACCATGTTTAAGGCAGTCAAATTTTGCGCCATTTTGAAAATTTAAATGCATGGTCTTTGAAGGCAGCGTTTTAAACATGAAGAGAGTACTACCATTTTAAACTCTTTGTGAAAAATGTGATTTTTGTTATGAGGATGAAACAATTACACACTTATTCTTTGAGAGCAAGTTCGCAGTTTTATATGGTTAGTCATCCAAGCTGCGTCTAACTTGTATCCGCCACAAAACATAGCTAATGTTTTTGGTAATTGGCTTTGTGTTATTGATCACAAGTTTATAGTACTCGTTGTGGCTATGTACAAACAATACGATTTTTAATGATAAAAACTCATCTCTTACGCAAGTTGTCAACCGGGCTACACACATGCTTCATTTTTTTTTGAACCGACATGCTTCCTTCTTGGTCGTTTCTATAGCATGTGGAGTTTTGAGACCTGTTTATGGAGGTATCTGCATGGTTGGAGGCTACGGTGAAGGATATTTTTATCCCACATTGGTGGCAGCGTGATCTCCGGATTGGTCCCCCGGTTCCATAGGATGCATATGAGTTCTTTGGTATTTCTCCTTTTATGTTCTTAGATTTTTGTTTGTTGCTTTCTGCATCCTTATGATGCAGAAGCCGGGTGTAAGACAATTTGTATATTTTTTATAAGCCCTTTATCATACTAAAACATTAAACTCTTCATGTTTAAAATGCTGCCTTCAAAGACCATGCATGTAAATGTTCAAAATGGCGCAAAATTTGACGCAGAGATTACTCCTAACAAAACTGTCGGTAGCCGAAGGCAGCTGTCAGTAGCTCGTAGGTTCTCCGTAGCCAAGGGAAGCAACATGAAGGAGACGGAGGCATTAGGCATATGCAGCCAGGCATGCATGATTGACATGGCTTTGCTTAACCGTGTCGATCGACCGCACAGTGTCGGCAGCTAGCTTTTCTCACTCCCCAGGCCCAAAACTGTGCATTTTTTTTTTACAGGAATGACGATCATTACATAGTTAATTACATCCAAGGATGGGTACACCCGGCCCTGGTGTGAAATGCGCGATTCCAACTCCACCCTTCAACCCGAGCTCAAAGTCCACCGGAGTAGGTGAAGACGATGATGTAAACTAATCATATTTGATGGCATACTAGCCACCATAATCATGCCATGCCCAGCGAAGCGAGCTTTCTCTCCCTATAAATACCGGCCGGCCCGCGTCCGATCGCCTCATCATCCAGCAAAACGAGCTCAAGGCACTATCTACGTACCTAAGCCAGCTAGCGAACCACGCACACTGTGATCTCACCATGGCGGCGCGCGCCGTTGCAGTCCTTCTCTCGCTCACCCTCGCGCTGGTGGCCGCCGGCGGCGCGTCGGCGCAGCTGTCGACGGGCTTCTACTCCTACTCCTGCCCGAACATGCTCACCGCCGTGCGGTCGGCGCTGCACCCGGCGATCGCCAGGGAGCGGCGCGTGGGCGCCTCCATCGTCCGCCTCTTCTTCCACGACTGCTTCGTCCAGGGCTGCGACGCCTCGCTGCTGCTGGACGACGCGCGGGCATCCAGGGCGAGAAGAACGCCTCGCCCAACAAGAACTCCGCCAGAGGGTTCGAGGTCATCGACGCCGTCAAGGCCGCCGTCGAGAGGGCGTGCCCCGGCGTCGTCTCCTGCGCCGACGTGCTCGCCGTCGCCGCCGAGGAGAGCGTCGTCGCCGTAAGTAACTGACGCAAGTCTATCTAGCTAGCTGCGTGTGGTGGCTCGGCGCGCCGACGTACTCACGTACACTTTTGACTGAAGCTGCAATTAACGTGTGCACGTGCAGCTGGGTGGTCCGGGCTGGGAGGTTAAGACGGGGCGGAGGGACTCCACGACGGCGAGCTTCAACGGCGCCAACAACGACATCCCGCCGCCGACGTCAGGGCTCGCCAACCTCACCTCCCTCTTCGCCGCCAAGGGGCTCTCCCAGAAAGACATGGTCGCGCTCTCAGGTATAGAGTAAATGGCACTGGCGGTCACACAACTCGTCCGTTATGTGCACTTAAGTCACACAACTGGAGAACGTGATTTTTTGTCACACAACTGGACTTTTGGTGCACGTAGGTCACAAACCCACATGTCAGTCCGTTTTCCGTTGCAGGAGTGTTGACGTGGACACGTAATTTTGCATAAAACCCCTGTATTTTGGGACATTTCGCAAAAAACCCAAATTTGGGTCCAATTACAGGGAGTTTTTTGCAAAATGTCAAAAAATACAGGGGGTTTTCTACAAAATTAGCAACGGAAAACGGACTGACATGTGGGGTTTGTGACCTGCGTGCACCAAAAGTCCAGTTGTGTGACCAAAAAATCACGTTCTCCAGTTGTGTGACTTAAGTGCACATAGCGGACGAGTTGTGTGACCGCCAGTGCCATTTACTCTCAGGTATAGGCATGCAAAAATACACGTACTGGTTATACCGGCTGCTAATCGAATTAGTATACTAACATCTTGCACTAACCCTTTTGTACTGAATTTCAATATGTACGCTCCATCATCAAAGTATTGTTTCATTCTTAATAATTAACTAACATGGATAGCTGTTCAAGACTTCAAGAAGGAGTAACATTTTTCTGCTGACCAACAGTTTTAATTGCTTCCAGCACCGTTAATTTCTCGGTGGAGTAGGTAGCTTAAGTATCAGCAAAACAGCTGGTATCAAACAACGGAAATGATAGCTAAGTTTTGACTCAAGAGCTCAAAACTTCAGCATAGGAACTTTCACAGGGTTAAACAAATATACTCCAGTTTACAGGTGATGAGTTCCAAAGTTGGTGACTAATCACCATTGACCTTACCTGGTCGGTTAGCTTTTTAAGACTTGATACAATCTAAAATATGTTCCTTCATTACCAAAACTAATTAACTATGGAAGTTGGTGAAGGATTGATATCGAAGGAATGAGAAAAGTAATTGAAGATAACCTGACATGGCCTATCACCTTGTTCCAGGAGCACACACGATCGGCCTAGCACGCTGCACCAACTTCAGGGACCACATCTACAACGACACAGACATCGACGCCGGCTTCGCTCGGAGCCGCCAGTCAAACTGCCCTCGCACCAGCGGCTCCGGCGACAACAACCTGGCGCCGCTGGACCTGCAGACCCCGACCGTCTTCGAGAACGCCTACTACAAGAACCTCGTCCAGAAACGGGCGCTCCTGCACTCCGACCAGGAGCTCTTCAACGGTGGCGCCGCCGACGCGCAGGTCCGTGAGTACGTCGGCAACCAGGAAGCCTTCTTCAAGGACTTCGTGGAGGGGATGATCAAGATGGGCGACGTCACACCACTGACGGGGTCCGGTGGACAGATCAGGAAGAACTGCAGGAGGATCAACTAGAAGAATTCTAGCATTCTCAACTTTCTGCGCAACAACCGTGAAATCCCTTGCATCTGGTAGTACGTGTTTGATCGAGCCCATGTCTGGAAGCAGCTCGTAGACTCGAAATCCCTCTTTCAGTTATGTTTCCGCAATTGTGAAACCAATGTACGCTTGTACCCGTCTGAATAATATCTACAATCACCCAGGAAGTACCCCGTCTATAGCCAGAAATTATTCGTACGAACAGTGATCAGACGAAGAACACTACAGCAAGATGAAAATCGGCTCACACACTGACATATCACGAAGCAAAGTGTGTAGTCCATGGCACTACTTAACACTTCGCAGAATACGAATGTTCTGTTACTAAATGTCTCATGACATAAGCAGATACTCCAGAATTCTAGTATTTATATACTCTGGGAAAACGCTACTCGTCTTTGAGTAGAGAAGATTTGAGAACGAATGGAAACGGGCTAGCATTCAATCCATAACTAATCCAGGATCCTACTTAGTATCATAGTTTTCCTCTACAACTGTTCTTACCAATGTAGCCCAAGTGAACGTCTGCCTTGCCGCGTGGCAAAATATAGTCAGATTACCTTGCATATCATGATTCAAATTTCACAACTGAAGAAGTAAGATAGACCATAAAGAGAATAAATTGATTTGGCATATCTATGAAAATCAATCAGAACAGAGAATGACAGAACTCCCGGTGACGTCTAGAGGAAAATGTTACTAGCATCAAGCCCAATATGTTCAGTAGCAATTGCGCAATGTAACGCCGTTGTCATCAGAACAAAGCTAGCAAATGAAACACGGGAACAGTATGTTCCATGATGACCAAAAAACAGTATGCTCTGAAATTCGTACTATAAATTGCTCTGAAATTCATAACATGAGCAGATACTCCATATTCTAGTATTTGTATACTCTGGGAATTTCAGAGCAATTTACTTCGCATGATGAAATCCATAAGCAACTTTGACTTCAGTAGTTCGTGAAAGGGTCATCAAGAGAAAAATCGGATCCTCTTTTGAACCTATAAATGTTACCTCCATCAGGATCAGAACAGCAAGTGATCAGCATTTTGGAGCCTTTACTGGTCCGTTTCATGGAATCCAGAATCGTAAGTTCGGAACGCGCCTCCTCTATTGAAGTGTATTTTCCATCAGCCATCAGAATCACCACCTCCTTCATCACCAATGCGCTCTCCAAGAAAAACTTGAGGAAGGCAATCTCATTTTTATCCCCTCGAAAATGACGGAAAACCAGCAGCTTGACGCGCGACCTGATGCATTCAATCACACCGGAGTCCTGCCAGAACTTGAGGCTGAGCTTGCCAGTGGTTTCATCAGTTTTTACAGACTGAAACACAGATTAAATTAGTGAACATGCAGTTCACGAGCTATTGGTGGATCATCCAGCAACAACAGGAATTCACAATATGATGTTACTCCTGTATATTCGGAAACGAAAGCCAAAAAGAAAAGGTCATCACCGTGATATGGAGCCTCTCAACATTCGGAAAACATCTGAGGATATTCGGGATCATCTTAGTATCCTTGCGGACTCGGAAATTCACCTCCAAAGACAGGATCCTCACGCTTGTTACAATGGTACTCGGGCTCACCCTTGTCCCAGCCTGCAATTGCAACCGAAATACAGCCCATTAAGAGAAGAAAGATCACACATTTAAGTTGATCATTTAGGCATGATATACAATTGAACAAATGGAAAGATGATGCACCTTGATGATGTTGTTGCCGAACTCTAGGACATGTTTTCCTAAATCCAAGTATCCCAACAAGGGCAGCTTGGGAGCACGGCCGATCTTGATCTTGGTGCGTACGTGTCGAGACTCGAAACGATTAGTCGCTCAAGGCACGGGGCGTCCACCACGTGGATTTTTTTTTGACAGGGAGTTCGTGTACAAGATCAACAAGAACAAGCACACACACGCACGAACAGAGACAAGATCACACTCACACGCAGCGGCGGCGGTACCACCAAGCAGGCCGCCGTCTTCAACCACCAGCAGCACGCCGCCGGAGACGAAGAACGCGGCCGCACCTCGCACCAGAGGAGCCAGCTCGAACAACAACGTTGAGATGCCGCAGGATCCATCTGGCGCAAGCACCAGAATCTGGACGATGAAGGAGCATCGGCTTCGAGCTGCCGCCACGCCGCCATCGCCGTCTCACGCCGGAGACGGAAACGACAGCACCACCCATCTTCCACCGCAGCCACCGACGAGGAAGAACGATCCGCCTGCAAACTCCCAAAAGAGTTAAGCAAAAGCAACGCCGTCCACCGAAGTGGAGGCAGCCGAACCCCAAAAGCAAGAACCAGCGCCGCCACCACGGCCGCCAGCTCGAGGAAGGGCACGCCGCGACTCCGGAGAGCAGCGGCCGCGCCCGCGACGGCAGATCTGCCCTGGGACTCCGCCGGAGCGCCAAGAACAGAGGAGGGAACCGCCGCCGCCAGAAGCCTCTCCGACCACGCCGCCGTCTCCACAGCGTCGCCGGCAGGCCACCCACGCACACCTAGACTATGTACACGGCGGGATCCGTCGATTCCCCGTCCTCCCGCCGCCGGAGCGGCCGCGGAGGGCGAGGAATCGAGCGGATCGCCGCCGGCGAGCTGGTCCGCGTGAGAGACGCCCAAAAATCGCCTCTGAACACTGAAGGTGGGGAACGAGAGGGAGGGGTCGGGGCGATTTGCTTCTCTTTGTCCACCACGTGGATTTCCTCGACGGTGGAGGACACAATGATCTGGACGCACTTGAGGCTGCGGCTGACGAGGCGGAGGCGCATCATGTACATATTCCCTTTGACAATTGACACAGAGCGTCTTCAGCACGGGGCTTTTGGCGACGATGAATTCCAAATCCCGGTTCTCCATGATGACACCACAGAGGCCGAGCTCATGCAGGTTGGGGAAGGAGATGGCGGGCGGGAGGGTAGCTGTGTCGGGGAACTTCCAAACACCGAGGTAGAGGCGGGTGAGGGTGGCCATGCCGAAGAAGGTGCCGGGGAGAATGACGTCGAGCGGCCACGTACGGTTGACGAGGACGAGCTCCTTGATGCCCTTGATGGCGAGGGTCTGGAGCCAGCGCGCGAGCAGGCCACGGTGCTCGTCCATGTAGCTGCTCGTGAGGTGGACGTGGCGGAACAGCCCCGGGTGCGCGGCGATGATCTGGGAGACGTGACGCGCCGCGCATCTTCTCGCGTGACGGCGGTGGCGACGGGGAGGATGTGGGAGTCGACGAGGACAAGCGGGACGGAGCGCCAGACCCCGTGCCAGCGGCGGGAGAGCGCGACCGTGAGCGCCGCGTCCGTGACGGGGAGGCGGGAGACGATTTTGCAGAGTCGATCGTCGGGGAGGCGGTTGACGCGGTCTACTCCGTCGTGGGAGAGGAGGGCGAAAAAGGCGAACGTCCGCGGAGACGGGCTGGGAGGGCGTAGTGAGCGTAGGAGAGCACGTTGGTGACCAACCCTTGCATCTTGTCCGGATCTCTGCCTTGGCGCCGGAGGGCGGCCGCAAGCCCAGGGTCCATGGGAACGGGAGGGACCCGGGTGTCCATGGCCGCCGCCGGAAGCGCTGTGGACTGCGGTGTGGACGAGGGTTTGGACTTTGGAGTGGCGCGTGCTTTCTGTGGACTGGAGCAGGATCGAACGGCGGAAGAAGGGTTCTCTGAGTTTTTTTTTTAATTTGATGGGAAATGTTGTAAGCTGTGGCCTGTGGGAAAAACGCAGGTGACCCCAAATGTTCCGAAGCCCTCTCCCGGCCCAAGACTCCAGGAGTGAGTGACTCGGTTGTTCTTGTATCTGAATATTTCCCTAAAAATTCTCAACAAAAAGAATCTGGATATTCCCCCCAAAACCCTCTAAATATGAGAATTCTTTGAATATATATTTAAAACACCCCAAATATTATGGTGACTCCGTAAGTTCCACAGAGAGCACCATGGCTTCATCTTAGTGTTTGTCTTTCGAAAGGAGGATGGTTAGGGCAGTCTTGATGCTTCTAGCCCGGATGACAAGCCTCCTCACGTTTGTTACCGTAGATAGACAAATTTACTAACTTTGCCATCCACAATGAGAATGATAGAAGCATGTAGTTTGCGGTGAAGACAACTGAGGCATGTTGCCCAAATGTTTACACCTCCCCTAGATCTCCCGCCAATTTCTCATTCCCCGAGTTCTCTTTTTTGACGAGAACAGCGGGAGCTCTGCTTATTGCATTATAGAAGAGGGAAAAAAACCTCGGTTTACATCATAGATGTCACGCCCGGCTAGCGGAGAAATAATCGCGACAGCCCGCCATATACTTATGAAATAAAAATACCTCATAAGCATACAAGGCGTAAGTAGTATTTCTCTAAAATTATGAGCACAAGACAACATCAGGTTCCATTTATTCGTGAGTGCAGCATATCTTACAAAGGAAAATAGCTAGACTAGAAGGTACACTATTCCATTGTACTAAGCATGCAACAAAGGCATCCTTCCATTTATTCATGTCTAAAGCAAATACGTAGCCCCAACACCCTGGCCTAGGTGTCTAGTTATTTCCTATGACTTCCATTGCCTCCCCATCTGACTCATGTTCCTTAAACACTGCACATACCAGAGAAAAGAAAATTGGCCGTGAGTATGTTGAGACATACTCAGCAAGGATCAGAGAATAATTAATTAAATGGCAGTTGACAATTTCCATAACATGTTAGTAAAACTGATGTACACAAAATTAAATACTAGAAATTAAATCAGCGGCGCAGCAATACAAATAAAAGTAAACACCACAAGCACACAAAAGACCGTCGTAATCTCCACCAATGGTAGTACCCATCTCCGAGAATCACGACGCCGAGTCCCCTACTTGTGTGAGGCAAATCCATCCCACACTAGTACCGGCTTTTAACCGCGTACCGTTATTTCAGGTATCGACCGTCTCGGGCTTGATACACCATACATACCATGATCACGACGGTGTCATTCACAAACAAATCATGCATAGCATTCAACATCACAAAGTATTCTTCACATCACAAATATTCACAAGCCATTACGTTTATATCACATGTAACATATAAGGACATTTTATGTTGTTCAATCAAGATTATATATTTTAGGGATTATTTGTAGAAGAAACTGGTATGCACAGCCTTGCCTGATCCGATTCTTCTCTGCTACCCTTGGCTCCCACCTAAACAGTTTATACAATTACATTAGCTATAATTTACCAGTCCAAACAACCATTATTTCATGCCGTGTACTAGTAACAATAGGATGAGACATGATATGACATGAACAGCTAGCTGTGTCTCTATCCCTGGCAAGAATCAATCGATCATCCATCGACCAAACATGCATGCAAGCTAGCAATTTCCTACGATTCAAGTGCAGCACCAAATAGTACCAGTGTACTTATTACTAGTGCAGAATAGTTCACAGGATGCATGCACACCCTAGTAGTACTAGTAGCTCATATTAACGAGTTCAAGCTAATGGATTTAGTACTAGTTAGTGATACGGATTCAATCGGAACATGCTTGATGCATCTGATTGGTGTATTAGTGCTACTTAAAACAATCGATCTGGCAATATTTAAGAAACTTTACTCATATATAGTGCATACGGATTAAGATCCATCCCAGCCGATGCAAGAACTTGCAGATTTATGGGAGAGAAAGAGTGGAGCTAAAATAGATAACTACAGTACACTTGATACTGGACTAGGAGTAGACGCATGCGGCTGGCCATACCTTTCACTGTCTCCCTTTTTCCGATCGAACTAGCAAGGCTACAAGCAAGGAAGGGATTTGGGAGATGTGCACTGTGTGCTGTGCGATGGGATGGGCGGCCGGCAGGGGCTATTTATAGGTCAGGAGTATAGCTGGGAGAGTGACATCTGTGCAGGAGTTAATGAAGTGGATGAGAGTTTACCACCGGTCTGCTTACACCTGAGTTTATCCACAGGTTTATAGTCCTAGATATTTTCAAGTTACGTGGGTGCTACCCTTCCTTTTTCTTTGAAGCTAAATTTATGTGTAAACTACACAATTTGCTACATAAATTAAAAAGTGCATAAATATTCAATGTCAAGGTCCAATTATTATCATTACTATTTTTATTTTATTTTGGATATTACAATAGAATTGCCCACAGGCACACCAACAACGCCACACCAACGGCACCCTACTCAACAAAGAACAACTACTGGCCTAATAGACTCACAGGCCCTCTCTTTGCGACGAACAGCAGGTCTAAATCAGCTCTAATCAGACCTGTCACCACACTTGCCGGTGCCACCTCGTTCTGGAAGATCCTTCTTCTTCGCTCTTTCCAAATGTGCCATATCGTGTACACCGACACAACGACATCCCGCTTCTTCTGCTCATCTTTCTTGCCGCTGCAAATCTTTTCCCACCAGAGAGAACTTGCCTATGGCAAGATGGTTAGGTGGGTGGTTGTACCCCCAGCCCACCAGAGTTCAAACCCCAGGTTTGACGCTGGTGTTTCTCATTTAAGGCGGAATATTCTTCAGTGGGAGGCGACGTTCCCGTCGACAGCGAGGCGCCCGTGGTGACTTCGTCAATCTCAAGACTCGACCCGCCGGCTCAGTCTCTCGGAGGTGCTCATAGGGGTAGGGTGTGCGTGCGTGCGTTCATAGGGGTGAGTGTGTGCGCGTGTATATGAGCGCTTGCGTTGTACTGTGTTTCGCAAAAAAAAAAAATCTTTTCCCACCAGACGCTGAGGAGATTTGAGCCGTTGGCGATTTGGACAGCCTCCGGGTTGGTGGAACTGAAAAATGCCCAGACCTCTTTAGCAAAAGGGCAGTTGAGTGCCAAGTGCGATGCCGTCTCAAACTGCTGATCACACAAACAACATTGATCGTCATGAGGCAATCCTCTCGCTCCAAGTCTTTCAGCAGTCCAATTCCGATTTTGCAGCGCAGAAGAATTTGACCTTTCCCTCTGCCCACATTTTCCAGACCGCTGGAGATTGGGTTGTTTGATTCTTCCCGAGAACTGAGCCCCATACGCTGAAGCAGCCGAGTACTGCCCATTGGCAGTTAAATTCCAGACAATTGCATCAGTTGTATCAGTCAGGTTGACACTCTGCAGTCGGGTCCAAAGCTCAATGAATTGGTCCAGCTGCTCTGCAGAAGTGATACGCTGCAGCCCTCTCATCCATCTTCCGTCCGCAAGGGCTTCTCTGGCTGTTAGCTTTTTCCTCCTTGCAAGGCCGTAGCAAAGCGGAGCAATCGAGATTGGAGCGGTACCACTCAAGCAGTTGTCTGTCCAAAATCCCGCAGTTGCTCCATCACCAACGGTTATTCCCCGAGTTCTCACACATTGCCCCCCGACGATATATTCTACCGCTCATTCTTACACCCTGTAGGCTACAAAAATAACCTCACCCCCTGCGTGTTTCTTTTGTCCGAGGAAAGTTCTCATGGAAGCTACAGCTACACGGATTTTGGGGTTAATTTATTTGCAAACGGAACATCTAATTGTTGTAAGGCATGGCTTCGTCCGATCCTGGTGAGGGCCTAAAAAGCAGGTCCGGGAGCACGTCGGCAGCCATGAAGAAAGTGCAGGAGGATATGGATATTGCCCGCTAAAAAATAACTAAAATATCAAGAACTGCAGGAGGGTTAACTAAGAGACTGAGATTCTCTACTTTCTGCGCAACAATTGTGAAATCCCTAGCATGTCTGCAAGCAGATCGTACGCAATTACCTCTCTTTCCATTCTGGTTCTGCAATTGATTACGCTGTGCCCGTTTGAACATTAAAAGGTCTACCTCATCTCTATAGCCAGACATTATTTGTGAATAGCTTACAACATGAGAAAATAACAATACTGCATGAAGAAAATCTGCACACGCACAGAGACAAGTTACTGAACAAAAGATCAGAACATAAGCAGTTTTTTTTCTTTCGAAATGGGAATCCCCTGCCTCTGCATCGACTGATGCATGCGGCGCTTTATTTTAGAACATAAGCAGGTAACATGCAAAGCCCCAGAATGCTAGTACTCGTGTTGCGTTAAGAAGAACAGAGAGCTTGCATATCAGGATCCGAATTTCACAACTGAAAACCAGATAAACCATAAACAGCTGCGACAACAGTTGTGACTTGGTATATCTACGAAATCAGTCGGATGTTGTAAACACACATTAGCACAATCTGCAAGCTGTAAATCTACAGCCAGCTATAAGGAATTTTCCATGTAGCATCGAGACAAACTAGTAAGACAGTACAAAGAACATCAATTAGCTCAGAAATCACTAACTCTCACCAGGACAAAGCCTGCAGTGTAAAAATCATTGTCATCATATCATAGCCAGCTAGTGAAATCACATGAAACACAGATACAGTGGTGCATAATTATCAACCAAAAAACGATGGTTGCAACAGAATGGTAGTTGTGAGCATCAACAATGCTACTACTAACTTCGACACTAATGCTAATCATGCTAGCAGAATCAAGAGGCTGGGCGAATCTTCGACATAACTTCGGCACATAAGTTAATCATGCTACTACTAACTTCAGTACTTTGCAAACATAGCTGCTGTGCCTTACTGACATCAGTAGTTTGCAAACGGGTCGCGAAGAGAAAAATCAGATCTTCTTTTCAAGGTCCGAATGTTTTTTTTTTTTTTAGATAAGGGGGTGCGGATCCCCGGCCTCTGCATCAAAGTGATGCACACAGCCATCCGCAATTATTCATCAAATCTTACAAGTTACAACATTGATCAAACCGAAGTCAGCCGCTCGGCAACAAAAAGTCGCTACAACTATGATGGGGGTGGCCATGGTCAGAGCCGCATGCCTTGACCTCCCACCTACACGCATCATCTACAACCGGGGTACCGGTCGAGCAGACCCTCAACGCGCACCGCATGCGCGCGCTACAGAAGTCGCTTCCGCCATCTTCCTCGAACCCATCTTCAGGCAAAAGATCAACGCCATGACCTTGCAAGACCAGCCTGCGACGTCGCCATGACGCCAAACAGCACCACCGCCCTGCCCTCGTCCATTCGCACGCATCCACGCCGAGACCCCACTGCACCATGCTGCCGAGTCACCATTGTCGACGCGGAAAATGGCACGCCGCTCCACCAAAAGACCCCTCCGGCCGGCATCAGCTCCAAAAACGATGCCCCATGGGGAGAACGGCGCCGCTCGCCGTCATCGTCCGATCCGGGAGACCCGGGTCTGAGGTTTCCCCCGGAGCAGACGGCCCTTCCTGCAGCCTACACGGTGGTCCAACGCCTCCACGCCTTCAAGATCCTGCCTGCGATATGGGCTCCAAAACAGTGCCTCCAACGAGGAAGACGACGCAAAGCGCCGCCACTGTCCGGACTAGCCTGAGGTTTCCCTCGGAGCCCGACGGAACTTCCACCATTATGATGCCCTTCAACAAGGTTAGCGGCGCCCACAGGCATCGCCGCATCATCTGCACCGGCAAACACTGGGCATAGGATTTCTCCTTAGTGGTTGTTCCGTACCGAGAAGGTTTGTAGTCGTGGACGATCGTCGGAGGCGCCCACCGACGCAGATCGGAGAGGGCCGTGTCAAGCCGAAGCCCAACCCAGCCAGAGTAGTCGCCGCTGGCTAGGGGAAGATCCCGGCGCGCCGGCCAGAGATCCGCCGCCGTCGCCTGCGGTCCGTCGCTGCCGACCACCATGCAACGCCCGCACCGCCTCCGACGAAGATGTTGCAGGGATCTTGAAGCAACCGCACAAGGGCCTCGCCCCCCCCCCCCCCTTCATCGGCGACCGGGGCTTTGCCGGCGGCCTCCAGGAGTGGCGAGGAGGGACGGATGAGAGGAGGGGACGGTGGCGGCGGCGATCTAGGGTTTGCTCCCCTGGTCGCCTGGAGGTCCGAATGTAACCTCCTTCATCATCAGAAGGGTAAGTGACCAGCACTGAGGAGGCTTTGCTGGCCCATTTCATGGACCGCAAACTTGCCACTTTGGAATGCACCTCCTCAATCGAAGTGAAACTAGCGCCCAACACAATCACCACCTTCTTCGGCACCAATGCATTCTCAACGAAAAATTTGAGGAAGGCGAGCTCACTTCGATCCCCTCGGAAGTCATGGAGAACAAGCAACTTGACGCTCGACCGGATGCATTCTATGGTACCAGACTCATGCCAGAACTTCAGGTTGAGCTTGCGAGTGGATTGATCAATGTCTCCGGACTGAAAAATGATGAAGTCAATGCACATGCAGTTCATCAAGAATTGATAGCAATTAGCATAATGACACAAATTAATGCCAAAAAAAAGTGTATGGGGCTTCACCTTGATGTGGAGTGTCTCAACATTGGAAAAGCATCTGAGAACACTGGGAATCATTTTGGCATCATTGCGGACCCCGAAACGCAGCTCCAATGCCAACATTCTCACACTTGGTACCATGGTGATCGGGCTCACCCTTGTCAGACCCTGCAATTGCAATCAAAATCTTATACATATTAATTAACTGGAGGCTCCATTCACACCACCACAATGATCTTAGAAGATGTTCTATATGGACAGTTGTATATTTATTTCGTGGTTGTCAATAAACGAGAAAAGTAGGCTGGAACGTGTTAAATCGGACGTTCACCACTCACCAAACGAAAAGCTAGCCTATGTATGGAACTATGGATACGATCACGAGATGGATGTGGTTAATCTGGATTCTTGATTCCATTCATCAGCAAGGACTTAACTGAAGGTTGTCAGTACTAAGATGTCTTTGTTGTACGGTCTCACATATCACAAAAAAACAATCTAAATTCTAAACCTTGCGGATGCACACTTTCCGCGGTGTTGTTAACTAGGTCCTTTTTGTTAATCACTTTTACCAACAGCAGTATGTTGCTAGATAAACTGCCATCTAGCATCGAGGACATTAATTTGGCCTGTCGTAGACATCAATTCAACAGAAAAAAAAAACAGGGAAATAATGACAATAACGCGATAAGTATTAGTAAATCTAATGATTAATTTGTTTCTACCCGACTAGAGGGTATCTGTTCAAATGGAAAAATGGCAAGCTTTCAGGATAGAGTTGCTCATGCAAGATAAAGAAATTGACGCCAGTGACGGTCATATGTGACAGTACGATGAAGATGGTTCAGTTATTTCCTATCTTCTCCATAGTCCACACAATATCTAATCACATGGTAGAAAAGTTACATTCTGTTTCGATTAACATTTCGGCACATGTTGCACTGTCAGTATTTACATTTATATCTAATAAACATATTGTTTCAGTCAACCTCTCTGCTTCCTCCCCTCTCCTGTAGCTCCGCTTCCCCTCCAGTTCCGGGGCCGCTGGCCCCTCCCTTCTCCTCTCCGGCAGCGGCCGGCGACGAGTAGGTGAGGGTCCCACCCTGTGTGCAGTAGATTAGGTGCTTAAGGTAGTACTTTTGTCCTTTATGGCGTCTGGCTATATGCCATCGAGGAGTTCGCCGCCGGAGTTCTGGTGCGGCTTCTGGTGGTGTGCGGCGGTGTGGTGGTTGGCGGCGGCGCTCCTATGGTTGGAGCCGAAGGTGGCCAGCGACTGCATCTCTGCCTCCTCTTCAATAAAGCTCTTTGCATGTTCAGATCGTGTGGGAGTGATTCAAGCTGGCCGTCGTGGTGACGGGACTCGATGTCTCCTGCTGGGATCTGTCGAAGGGCGCCGGTGCTCGAGGTGGACGAGCGCCGGCCGGTCAAGTACGGGTTGGTGGATCGAAGGTGGTGGATCTGACGAGTTGGATCCAGGACGCGACGAGCATGGGGAAGTTCCTCGACTGATGTTCTACAGAGCTTCTAACGGTCCGTTTCGGGCGGGCCTCCTATGCAGCTTCTGAAGCCATGTTTGGCGATGGTGCTCCGTCGTGTTCTTCGTCGGCACCATACAACGAAGTCAGTTCGATTTGCTCGGAAATCCACTCCGGCCGGCCTTGGCGGCGAGGGGAGGGGACGGATGGGTGTGTCGGCTGCTGTAGTGAGTGGTGTTGGGCTCGGTGTGCTGGGTGGTGGTGCGCTTTCTTCTCCGGCCGGCCGTGGAGGCGAGGGGTGGAGGAAGCTTGGCGTCACCCGAGTTTGTTTCCGTGTTTGCTGGGGTTTGTGGTGGTTTTCCTCGTCGGTGTTGCTCCGACCGGCCGTGGTGGCGAGGGGAGCGGCCGCGTGGAGATGGGGTGATGCTGGTGGTTGGGCTAGCTGGTGCCGAGTCGACGGGAAGAAGGGTGGACTGGGGAAGATGGTGCTATGGCCGTATTCGTTCATCGTTCTGGGTCTTCGTCGCGTGGCGGCGGGCGGTTCTGCGGTCGACTACATGATGTGGAGGTACTCTCTCCCCCACGTTTGGCGGTACGGCGGCTCCGGCGTCGGCTAGTTTCAGGGGAGCGCGGTGGTGGATCCGAATGTAATCTTCTCAGTTGACTCAGGGTGCTCTGTGCATTTTACAGGGTCTTTTGTAATTTTCTTTCTTTGCTGGACCTGTTTGTAGTTTGTATTGAGTGTTCTGAATATATGAATCGGATCCTTTCCTCAAAAAAAAAAAATTTCACAAAATGATGCAGATCAAAGGTGGAGACTGAAACTTACCCCTTTAAAAAAAGGTAGAATAGTCTTTTGCACCCAATAATCCGCTTGATCTGTTTGAATCTGCAGGCTGCTGCGGCAATAGCCATGGGCTCCGCCTAGGGCGGACATGCTGCAGGCCAGCAGCCGGCTATAGGCACAAAGGTTCCGTGTAAATTTACCTGCCATCAGTGATCTGACTTTATCCGAATGCTGTGATCTTTGAAGTTTTGTAACCTGCACTAATGGGGCTGTATAGAGTTTCTTTGATTGAAATTCCGCATCAGGTTCTGTCCTATTTCAGAATTGACTGCTGAAAAGATTACACAGTCCACCTAACATCATCATTAATCAAGAAGGGTCCCATCTTTTCTACGTGTAATGAACGAACTGCAAGATGGTACATCTTATAGTTCCACCTACTAGTAGTCAATTGAGAGCCTAATATAAAGCGTTCGTATGGGCAACATATATCGGCAGGTCACGGTGCAGTGTACCGAAGCAAAGCTCCATCATCAATTGTTAGTTAGGTATCTTATTTGGTGCACGATTAATTCTAAAAAAGACATAATATTAATAAAAATAGAATATCATTATATGCACAATTTTTAAGAAATAGGGTTTATTTTATATGGATAAATCTTTTAGGATGGCATACAAATAGCTCCTATATAACTGCAGAGTGCAGACACATCAACACTTTGAAATTGTGACAACCAATGTTCACCTATTAATTTTTGGCGTAAATAGTATTTACATTTTACTCATAATAACGGGAAACCAATAACATAAAATTTACAAACGTAATCTTAGGATGAAGGACCATCGATACTAATTTTGTTAGTAAGTAAGATCTCAAATTGACATTGATTTTTATGAGTTTACAATGTACTCCCTTCGTTCCAAAATAGATGACTTCCGTCGTGTATAGATACATCCACTTTTTGACAAATGTAAGTCATCTATTTTGGAACGGAGAGAGTATATAGGAAAGATCAGGCACCTTGGTTCCTGGGTCCACCTCCAAGCATCCTAACAAGTTCAGCTTGGGGGCATGGCCAATCTTGACCTTGGTGCAGTTGTCGTCAGGGGTACAAGGCTCCGAAAGGATGATCCGCTCAAGGCGTGGGGCGTCCACCACAAAGATTTCTTCAAAGAAGCACCCAATGAGCAGAACACACCGGAGGCTTTGACTGACAAGGCGGAGGCTAAGCTTGAACAGATTGGCTTCGACATAGAGCATCTCCAGCACAGGGCTCCTGTCGAGGATGTAGTCCAGATCCTTGCTCTCCATGGAAATGCCGCAGAGCTCGAGCTCCAGGAGGTTGGGGAAGGAGGTGGCGCGCGAGAGGCCGGCGGTTTCAGGGAACCTCCAGAGGCCAAGGTAAAGGCGGGTGAGGGTGGCCATGTCTAAGAAGGTGGCGGGGAGAACAATGTCGAGCGGCCACCAGCGGCTGACGAAGACGAGTTCCTGGATACCATTGGCAGCGAGGAGCTCGAACCAGCGCGTGAGCGGGCCATGGAACCCCTCCAAGTAGCTGCTGGTGAGATGGACGCAGCGGAAGGGCCCCGGGT
Organism: Poa pratensis; assembly: GCA_947311845.1. Taxonomy (NCBI): domain Eukaryota; kingdom Viridiplantae; phylum Streptophyta; class Magnoliopsida; order Poales; family Poaceae; genus Poa; species Poa pratensis. The sequence continues at coordinate 11,168,209 of CAMZMU010000045.1, forward strand.
GCGCGGAGAGGACGCAGGAAACGGCGGAGGTGACGCGCCGCGCGTCGGCACGAGCGCCTGCGGTGCTGTCGACGGGGAGGAGGCCGGCGTCGACGAGGATGAGTGGGGCGGAGCGCCATACCCCGCGCCAGCGGCGGGAGAGCGCGGCAGTGCGCGCGACGTCTTTGATGGGAAGGTGGGAGACGATGTTTCCGAGGATCGTGTCGGGGAGGCAGCTGACCCGGTCGACGTCGTCGTGTGGGGGGAGGGCGAAGAGGCGAGCGGCGGCAGAGACGGGCGGGTCCGGGAGGGCGTGGTTGGTGTAGGAGGCGAAGCGGGCCATGTCGCCTTGGCGTCGGAACTTTTCCGCCATATTGCTGTCAATGGGGCCGATCGGCCCTAGGATGCCCATGGGCGCCGCCGCCGGAAGCGCCGCTGTGGGGACGAGGGTTTGGAGCGGCGCGTGCTGGCAGTGGAGTAGAGTGGGGCAGGAATGGCGGAAGAGAAGGGGAAATGCTCCAGATTGCGGGGAGAAGCTAAGGTGGGCCCAAATGTCCGAGGCCCAAGTTCCTAAAACACGATTATACAGAAAAAAATTGAGGTTACGATTATACAGTTTCAAAAGGAGATAGTTTTTCATCTAGAAAACCAAAAGGATATAGTTGAACGAAGAATCAGCATCCAAAATCCTTCCCCTTAAAACAACGTCCAAAAAGCCGAATGTAAGGCCTTTGTGTTGTTTTGGGTTATGATCATGTTTATGAGATGAATGATAGTGGACACAGTGGAGGTCTAGCGATGTTTTGGACGAATTTGTTGTGCCTTGACTTCTCGAAGGAGTCGGCATCTCCTAGTAGGGTCTAGAACATTATTCTGGTTCAGGATGATCTCCTTGTGCCATGGTCTTCTAGAGAATTTTTGAACTTCACCTTTAACTTGGTCCTTAATTCGTCTTGCTAGGCCTACATAGTAATAATCTCGCTCTTGGTATTAAGGGCTCTTTGATTCACATGATCCTAAAAACGTAAGAATAGGAAAAACATGAGATTACAATTTCACGCTCACTTCAATTCTACATGGTTTCAAATGAACCAAAGCTTAATTACTTCCATCATGGAAAAAACATGAATTCCAAAAGGTTGTTAATTCTTGTGATATCTAGTGCAAAGGATTTTTTTTAAAAAAACTTATGGGATTCATTCCTATAAATCAAGTAAATACCATACGAAAAATCTGGAGAATTTGATTCCCAGAACATTTCTATGCAAATCTTTGATTCAAAAGATTTTAATAAGAATTTTGGGGTGTGGGGGTCGGATTCTTTGGAATAATTTCTATGATGGTTGTTTGATTTGTAGGATTGAATCTCATAGGATTTTTTTCCTGAAGAAACCCCTTTCACTATATTCAATAGACAATCTAACATCCGCTCGAACCTTTTTATATTGCTTTTCCTTGGGTGGAATCAGACAAATTTTGGTACCGATAAAATCGTGTAGAATTGGAATGGACGTGATGTTGCAATCATGCCTTTTACCTATTCTCGCATTTTCATTTTCATGTGAATCAACGAGGCCCTGGTTAGACCGGATGATTCTTATGATTGACTTAAAAGATAATTATTTCTCAGTACCAAAGAAATAGAAAAACAATACACATCCAAATGCACAGACTGCTTAACCACCAATTAAAATTACCCACATGTCACATTAATTAACATAATTATTTTGTAAGTGGAAGTTAGATTCTCGCATCTACACGGTGCATCTGGAGTTATTTTTCGGACGGCCCATTTAGATTTCCTTCGACTGTTCAGAAGCATTCCCCTTGTTCTCAAAAAAGAAGCATTCCCCTTCTCTTCCGCCGTTCTTGCTCCACTCCACACACAGTACGCGCCGGCGCCGCCCAAAACCCCAGTCCACACCGCGGCGCTTCCGGCGGCGGCCATGGACACCCAGGCGTTTAACCTCGTGCTCCAGATGGCGCTCGAGTTTCTGCGCAGCGACGAAGAGTTAGGACGGATGTTCGCCAACATCTGCTCCCCGGCGCTTCCGGCGGCGACCTTCGAGACCCTAGTGCTCAAGTTGGGGGGCCAGTTACTGCGCCGCTGTCGTGATCCAGACGGGATAATAGGCGTCCTCGCCAGCTTCTTATCCCCCGCCCACTACACCCTTCCCGACCCACCCGTCTCCGCCGACGCTCGCCTCTTCGCCCTCCTCCCACACCCAGACGACGCCGTCGACCGCCTCAGCCGCCTCCCGGAATCACTCCTCGGCAACATCGTCTCCCGCCTCCCCGTCAAGGACACCGCGCGCACCGCCGCGCTATCCCGGCGCTGGCGCGAGGTCTGGCGCTCCACCCCGCTCGTCCTCGTCGATTGCCACCTCTTACCCGACACCTCTGCCGTGTCCTGCGTCCTCGCCGGGCACCCGGGGCCCTTCCGCTGCGTCCACATCACCAGCTGCTACATGGACGAGTTCCATGGCCTACTCACGGGCTGGCTCCAGATCCTCGCCGTCAAGGGCATCCAGGACCTCGTGCTTGTCAACCGCCGGTGGCCACTCGATGTCGTTCTCCCCTCCACCTTCTTAGACATGGCCACCCTCACCCGCCTCTACCTCAGCCTCTGGAAGTTCCCCGACACGGCTGACCTCCCAAGCGCCTCCCTTTTCCCTAACCTCCTTGAGCTCGGGCTCTGCAGCGTCCTCATGGAGAGCAAAGATTTGGACTTCATCCTCGACAGGAGCCCCGTGCTGGAGACGCTCTGTGTCGAAGGGAATTTGTTCGAGCTTCGCCTCCACCTCGTCAGCCAGAGCCTCCGGTGCGTGCAGATCATTGGGTCTTTTGACGAAATCTTCGTGGTGGACGCCCCACGCCTTGAGCGCCTCATCCTTTCGGAAGGTAACCAAGGTTGTACCAGTGATGATGATGGCAGTTGCACCAAGATCAAGATTGGCCGTTCCCCCAAGCTGAACTTGTTGGGACACTTGGTGCTGGACCCGGGAAATCACATGTTAAAGGTCGGCAACACCATCATCAAGGTGCCCCATCTTTCCATTTGTTCAATGTAAATTCTTAAACGATCTAAATCTGTGATCTTTCATCTCTTAATTGGGTGGATTGTGATTGTAATTGCAGGCTGGGACAAAGGTGAGCTCGAGAACCATGGTACCAAGTGTGACAATCCTGGCTATGGAGGTGCAGTTCCATGTCCGCAATGATGCCAAGATGATTCCAAGCGTCCTCAGATGCTTTCCGAATGTTGAGACGCTCCACATCAAGGTGAAGCCCCTTATGCTTCGTTTGGCATTCATTTGCATCAGTCCGTACTAACATCGTATTGCTAGCCGCTGTCAATAGCTGATGAACTGAATGTGCATTGACTTGATCGAATTTTCAGTCTGGAAAAACGTATCAATCCACTGGCAAGCTCAACCTGAAATTCTGGCATGAGTCTGGTACCATAGAATGCATCCGGTCGCGCATCAAGCGGCTTGTTTTCCGCGATTTCAGAGGGGGTCGAGGTGAGCTTGCCTTTCTCAAATTTTTCTTTGAGAGCGCGTTGGTGCTGGAGGAGGTGGTGATTCTGTTGGCCGCTGGTTTAACTTCGATGGAAGAGGTGCATTCCAAAGTGGAAAGTCTGGGGTCCATGAAACGGGCCAGTCAAACCTCCTCAGTGCTGGTCAGTGGCTGTTCTGATCCTCAAGGAGATTACATTCGGACCTTCAAGAGAGGATCTGACTTTTCTGTTCTTGACCCTTTTGGGAACTACTGAAGTCATAGTAGGTGTCAATGCATTTGATCATGTAAAGTAAGTTGCTCTGGAAGCTGTTAATTATCTGCTGCTCTGGTATGTGCAAGCAAGATACTGTTTGAAGTTTGGTTTCATTGTTTGAAGATCCACGCTGTCTCTTGGTTCCGCTAGCATGATTACCGTAACTGACCGACGTGTTAGTAGTACCATGTTGATGCACACGATTACCATTCTGTTGCAATCGTGCTTTTTGGTTGGCAATTACGGACTACTGTATGTCTTGTATGTCGGTATCTGTGTTTCATATGATCTGATTGGCTAGCTGTTATCTGATTACACCATTACAATGGTGTTACATTGCTGTATTTGCTAAACGCCTAAACATGATGGTGAGAATTAGTGACGTCCGAGCTAATCGATGTTCATTTTACTCTATTCCTAATTTCTGTAGTATACATTTAGAATTGTTTCGTGCTGGCAGGAGATTTTGATACTTATGGCGTTGTGTGCTCTGATTGATTTTGCGTAGATATGCCAAGTCAATTGTTGTTGCAACTCTTTATGGTATCTCTTGTTCTTCAGTTGTGGAATTTGAATCATGATATGCAAGCTAATTTTATTGTTTCGCCACACGATAAAGTAGCTTGAGCTCAAGTGCTAACAATGGTTGCCGAAATGACCAAATATGGTGGGTAGCATGTTGCTACTCTTACTATTAAAGTGGAGTTAGTGATGGTGGTACATTGTCCTCTGCAACAGTCCGCTCCAGAGATAATTCGTTTTGTATGCATGTGCTTAATGCTAAAAACCTGCCCCGAAAGGATTTTCAATCCAGAGTACCATGGCTATGTGAAATAAACTCGTAGAATTTTCGATTGGAGGCACTGGCTGCCATCGGAGAGCACATGCAGGGTGCTGTTACTGACCTTGTAGGAGGGGATCTTGCCAGTGTGTCACAGCGGCTTTGTATGTGGTCAAAGATCTTGGGAGGGAGATGAATCGGCGGTAGATCTGGTTTCCTTTGGCCATGTATTCATCTCTGTGCCGCCATTATCCAGGGAGCACACGAAGCTGCTATAGATACCTCATACCTGGTACACACGAGGACTCAACCAGGTATGATCCTATGGCTTCTCCTTCTCCCTTGTGTGTTTATTCCGGAAAAGAAGTTTTTGTTGCTTGGGTGATCCTTTCGGAGTAGGGTTTAGAATTTGGTTTACCATGTTTCAGCTTAATCTTTGTAATTGTTGCATAGGCTTTGCCTACAACAGGGTGTCTTTACTACGAGTTCGTTTATAGGCAGTGGAAAATTTAGCCTCCTACAACAAACAAGCATTGTCATTGATGTGGCCTACAAGTATAAGGTAACTCGAAAAATGCCCAATACATATGTTTTGAGCAATGAAGCTAGCTGCTTTTGTTGCAAAAATTCACGTAATTGTCCTTGTTGTGGTAATGATCTCTTCAAACTTTTCCTTGTTTTGCTTGTTTGTACCAATCATTCAAGTGCATCTCTGACTCTCTGTAGGTTTAGTGACTGCTTATTTACGTTTCTGGATAACTAACTCCATGATATTTGCAGTTGCACAATGATTGTCTGCATAGCTGGACGCCTGGACCTTGCAATTTACTACCGCATAGAGAAGAAAAGTTGCCTTCCACTTATAGATGAGCATCACAACATTTGTCATGAATCATTCTAATTCAACTTGGAGCTTAGATTTGTAATTCAGGTAAAATATGAAGCTTTAATGGGTTGTATAAGTAGCAAGAAGCAAAATTGCTTAGTATTATGTAATTTCACCTACTTATGATGACATGTTTATCTTAGTATAATACTTAGTGCAAACTCATCAAGTATGAGCCGCTATAGATCTGGAACTAGTTCTTTGGTATAATATATACCCACTTTCTTTTAATCATCTGAACGAAATTAAGATATGTATGCATGCTGAGTGGTTGACAAAATGCCGATCCCCACTTCATTACATTTGAGGTCACTCTGTATTTTTAATAACAAAAACAGCTCCACACTCCAGCTCCTTTCGTGAAACGAAACCATGATTCCACAGCGTAACATCTATATTACAGGCCCATGATAATAGGCTGGACATAGAGTAGTAAGTAGTGTTTTTGTATTAACAGCTGTTTTTGTTGAAAAATATAGTTTTTCTACTGAATTTTTTATCCTAGCAGTATAATAGGCATAAAGATAGCATGTTACAAATAATGGACTTTGGAAGAAGCTTAATGGCCTATGAGTGATGGATGGTGAAGGCAGCTACAAATGGGGTTGCTGATTAACTATGTACATTTGGATCTGGATATTTCTGTGAACACATTATGTGTAGCACAATTATTTGCATGGGTAGATAATCATGATTCTTCGGAGTTCTGTAGTTAGTTGGGTCCCTTTATTTTGGAGGAACTTTGTTTCTCCTGTGTCTAGTCATTTGCTTGATTTAGAAGAAAACTTTTTTTGCCGATGTAAAAAAATTACTTACTATATGCGATGGACATGAAGATTGCAAAGATGATTCATCTTCATAAATAAGCTTTTGCCATCATTTGTTGTTATCTATTAATGAATTCTTTATTATTGCCATTGGTATTTGTGAAATTATCTTATAAAAAGATTGATTAAAATGCATGATCTCAGACAACCATTGGCACAACAGAATGATCTGTCAGTACATCGTAGTCATCAGTCATCCCTGACGTGCTTGAATAAGGCATGCCCGATGCTGGGCCTACATACTAATAATCTCGCTCTTGGTATTAAGGGCTCTTTGATTCACATGATTCTAAAAACGTAAAAATAGGAAAAACATGAGATTACCATTTCACGCTCACTTCAATTCTACATGGTTTCAAATGAACCAAAGTTTAATTAATTCCATTATAGAAAAACATGAATTCCAAAAGGTTGTTAGTTCTTGTGATATCTAGTGCAAAGGATTTTTTTTTGAAAAAAAAAACTTATGGGATTCATTCCTACAAATCAAGTAAATACCATACGAAAAATCCGGAGAATTTGATTCCTCGAACATTTCTATGCAAATCTTTGATTCAAAGGATTTTAATAAGAATTTTGGGGTGTGGGGGTCAGATTCTTTGGAATAATTTCTATGATGGTTGTTTGATTTGTAGGATTGAATCTCATATGATTTTTTCCTGAAGAAACCCATTTCACTATATTCAATAGACAATCAAACATCCGCTCGAACCTTTTTATATTGCTTTTCCTTGGGTGGAATCAGACAAATTTTGGTACCGATAAAATCATGTAGAATTGGAATGGACGTGATGTTGCAATCATGCCTTTTACCTATTCTCGCATTTTCATTATCATGTGAATCAACGAGGCCCTGGTTAGACCGGATGATTCTTATGATTGACTTAAAAGATAATTATTTGTCAGTACCAAAGAAATAGCAACAATACACATCCAAATGCACAGACTGATTAACCACCAATTAAAATTACCCGCATGTCACATTAATTAACATAATTATTTTGTAAATGGAAGTTAGCTCGAATCTACATGGTGCACCTGGACTTGAAAAAAATTTACATCGATCCATTCCCATTCTCAACCCAATCATGAATTACAACTCCAATCTATTGCAAGATAGGTGATCAAACAATATTTTCCTTTTGTGAAACGAAGTTGATTACTTCCCACACTGTTAACTTCTCAACGAAGTCTTTTGTAGCTGCAAAACAGCTGGTATCAACCAACGGGATTGATGGCTATATTTCGACTCCAAAGCTCAAACCTTCTACAGAAGACCTTTAACAGGATTAAAGAAAAATACAATTTACAGGTTATGAGTTCGAAAATTGGTGACTCATTGACCTTACCCCTGGCCGGTCATGCTTTGTAACTTGTAAGAGCATCTCTAGTGGAGCGTGGATCCGGCCGTGTATGTCAAATATACACGGTTGAGGCGTAAAAATTGTCTCCAGCGGATCGTGTATCTGGTCGTGGGAGCGATACACGTCCATCCCCGATGGTACTGGGCGTGGACATAAACACGCCTCCTCCACGCTCGTGGAGACGCAAGCGAGGCAAGCGCTCTGCTCCCGCAAGCCCGCCTCCGCTCCCGCCTCCGCTCGTGAAGCTCGCCGCCTGCCACTCCCCTCCGGTAAGCTCTCTCTCCCTCCTTTTTTTTCATTCCCGCGGCGGCACGGGATCAGGGGAGGCGCGGGGAGTCGCGCGGCGGCCGCACGGCTCGCCAGTTCCGGCGGCGGCGGCGCGCGCCGTGGAGATGGGAGGGCGCGGAGAGAGGGGCTGGGGGAGATGGGGTGAGCTCCGGCCGCGGCCCTGTGCGGCGGCGGCGGCCTGGAGGGAGGCGGCGACCGCCTGGAGGGAGTCGGGCTGGGGGACGGTGGCCTGGAGGGAGACGTGCTGGGGGGGCGGCGGCCTGGAGTGCGGCGCGACGGAGGAGGAAGATGGGGCTGGGGGAGTGCGGCGCGACGGAGGAGGAAGGTGCGGCGGCGGCGGCCTGAAGGGCGGTGCTGGGATGGTGCGGATTTGAGGGATTTGGGCGATGGAGTGATAGCCCGGGTGTGTAGTTTCCTGTGTAGTTTCCTGCTAGTCTCCAAATTGTAGTCGGATGGTGCTGGGATTTGAGGAATTTGTGCTGGATGGTGCTGGGATTTGAGGATCCTGCTAGTTTCCTGTTTAGTCTCCAAATTGTACAGGATCTAAGAGATAGCAATTTCCTAATTTATCGAAACCTACTAAATCATCCAATGCAACTTCCAATCACTCATAAAACGATTGATATACAACAGTCGGAGTTCATCTGATCTATCCTTTGTGCATATGGAAGACAATAATTGGATTGACATCATAGACAAGTTAAGACTAAACCGTGGAGTATTTCGAGTAAGCAATGAGGCAATTAACAGAAGGGAAATGCTTTCTCTGAGCCAGCTTCTTAGTCGAGAATTTGCTACAGAATTGGTTTGATATATAGAATTGGTCTGATATATAGAATATAGCCGTTGGAATATAGCCGTTTGAAAATATAGCCGTTGGAATATACACGTCCTGATTTACACGTTCCACTGAAAAACTGGGAGGTGTAAAATTTACCACGGTGTATATGGACGTGTATATGGAGATATACACGTCCACATTTCCACGTTCCACTAGAGATGCTCTAAGGCTGACAAAATCCAAAATCTGCTCCTTGCTTAGTAACTACAAACTTCACAACGTACTGAAAGTTGATGATGGAATGCACAACAACACCGACATCGACACCGGCTTCGCGACGAGGCGCCAATCAGGCTGTCCCCCGCGCCACCAGTCCAGCTACATGGCGCTGCTGGACCTGCATACAGCATACCCCGACTCTCCTCGAGAATGCCTACTACAAGAACATCGTCCAGCAAAGGACCTCCTGCATTCTGATCAGGAGATCTTCAATGGAGGCGGCAGCAGGTCAGGAGTACGGCAGCAGCTAGATTGCCTTCTTCAAGGATTTCATAGAGTGCAGATCATGATAGCTGGGTCAAATAGACGGATCAGGAAGAACTACAGGGGTGTTATTAACAAATTAAGGACTAAGATTCTAGGTGGGGCGAGCATCTAGGACTCTGTTTGGTCACGCCCAAGTTTGCAAGCAGCTCGTAGTTCTCTCTTGCAATTGTGAAACTAATGTACCCCGTTTGAATAATATGGAAAAGAAGTAGGCCCCGGCTGTAGCTGGTGATTATGGTGAATAACAAACAATCGTCGAAATCAAATGCAGAGGTAATGCAAAATGAACACTTGCACAATATGGAAATTATAAGCTATGGTAACATGCAAGCCTATGAGTGTTAGTGCTGTAATTGGTACTTCTGTACTCGCTGGGACGATAACTACTTCATCATTGTGTAGAAAAGACCTGTGAATAGATGGCAGGGCCTAACTGGTCAAGCATGCTGCATGTCATTATTAGATTATTAGGGAAATCTTTGACAGGATCACGGAGCTCCATGGTCTGTCCACCTGGACATGGACAACTATTGTAGTCATAGTTTGGTCACCTAGACAACTATTCTTAGCCCTGCCAATGTAGCTCAAGTTACCATGGCCTTCAAAATAACCAAATTAGCTTGCGTCTCATGATCCAAATTGCCGAAATGAAGAACCATGTAAGACATAAGAACTGGCACAATAATTGACTTGGCATATCTATGCTAATCAATCAGAATACAAAATGGGAAAACCTGCAAGGATAAACAAATTCTGCCAGCTGGAACGAATATTCCAGCTAATATCTAGAGGAAATTGTCAAGGCGGTTAGTAGAACATGACGTAGCTCACATATCACTGATTCTCCCCAGCATCAAGCCTAATGTGTTTAGCATCAATTGTGCAATGCAACACCATTCTCATCAGGTCAAACCTAGCTAATGAAATCACACTTAACACAAGTACAATAGGTGCCCCATAATTGCATCCATGAAAACCGTACTTACCACGCAATGGTAGTCATTTGAATCATTGGAAAAAGTAGTACTAACTTCGACATTTAAGCTAATCATGCTTGCAGAAACAAGAGCCTTGGGCAGAACATCACAAGACTGAAAACAGTGCATGTCCATACTGTCATAACAGAACATTAACAACTTCCAGAGCAATTTGCTTCACACAGGAAATAAATAGGCACCTTCGACTTCAGTAGTTCACGAAAGGGTCGCCAAGAGAAAAATCAGATGCTCTCTTGAAGCTCCAAATGTTACCTCCTTCAGGATCAGAACAGCCAGTAACCAAGATTGATGAGTCTGCACTAGCCCGTTTCATGGACTGCAGAGGCATGACTTTGGAACGCACATCCTCCATCGAAGTGAAATTTGAACCGTACCACACTATCACCACCCTCTTCAGCACCAACGCGCTTCCAAAGAAAAACTTGAGGAAAGCAAGCTCACTTCGATCCCCTCGGAAATTATTGAAAACCAGCAGCTTGACGCACGAGCAGATGCATTCTATGGCACCACACTCATTCCAGAACTTGAGGTTGAGCTTGAGCTTGCCAGAGGATTGATCCATTTCTCGAGACTGAAAAGAAATATATTAAATTAGTCCACATGAAGTTCATCAGATTATGGACCATGCAGTAACAACAGCAATTCACAATATGATGCTAGTACATGATGGCAGCAAATGAAATGCCAAAAGAAAAGCATCAGGGGCTTCACCAAGATGTGGAGCGTCTCGACATTTGGAAAGCATCTGAGGATACTCGGGATCATCTTGGCATCATTGCGCACTCCCCAACGCACCTCCAAAGCCAGGATCTTCACACTTGGTACCATGGTGCTTGGGCTCGCCTTTGTTCCAGCCTGCAATTGCAGTCTCCCAATTGACCCAGTTAAGAGAAGAAAGATCACACATATACGTTGATCATTCAGATATGATGTACGGTAGAGAAAATGGAAAAAATGAGGCACCTTGATCACGGTGTTGCCAACCGTTAGGACATGATTTCCTGAATCCACGAATCCGAAAATGTGCAGCTTGGGGGCATGGCCGATCTTCACCTGTGTGCAGACCCCGTCCTTGGTCCAACCTAATGAATGGATGAGTCGCTCAAGGCACGGGGCGTGCACCACAGCGATTTCTTCAAGGAAGGAGCCGATGAACTGCACGCACCGGAGGCTTTGGCTGACAAGGCGGAGGCGAAGCTTAAAGAGATTGCCTTGGATACAGAGCGTCTCAAGCACGGGGCTCCTGTCGAGGATGAAGTCCAAATCCCTGCTCTCCATGATGACGCAGCAGAGCCCGAGGTCACGGAGGTTGGGTAAACAGGTGGCGCGCGGGACGCCGGCCGTGTCGGGGAACTTCCAGAGGCCGAGGTAGAGGCGGGTGAGGGTGGTCATGCCTAAGAAGGTGGTGGGGAGAACGAGGTCGAGCGGCCAGGGGCGGTTGACGAGGACGAGTTCCTGGATGCCCTTGTCGGCGAGGATCTTGAGCCAGCGCGTGAGCAGGCCATGGAACTCCTCCATGTTGCTGCTGGTGAGGTGGACGCTGCGGAAGGGGCCCGGGTGCGCTGCGAGGACGCGGGAGACAGCCGAGGTGATGCGCCGAGCGTCGGCGCGTGGCGCGACCGCTGTGCCTGCGGGGAGGATGTGAGAGTCGACGAGGACGAGCGGGGCGGAGCGCCAGACCCCGCGCCAGCGGCGGGAGAGCGCGGCGGTGCGCGCGGCCTCCTTGATGGGGAGGCGGGAGACGATGTTGCCGAGGAGCAAGTCGGGGAGGCGGCTGAGGCGGTCGACGGCGTCGTGGGGGAGGAGCGCGAAGAGGCGAGCGTCGACGGAGGCGGGCGGGTCCGGTAGGGCGTAGTGGGCGTAGGAGATCACGTTGGCGAAGATTCTTTCAACCTTGGCAGGGTCCTGGCCTTGGAGCCGGAACTTGGCCGCACTCGCGGGATCCATGGGAACGGGAGGCACCCGGGTGTCCATGGCCGCCGCCGGAAGCGCCGCGGTGTGGGGCGAGGGTTTTGAGCGGCGCGTGGAGAATGGAGTGGTGGTTCTGGTGGTGGAGCAGGAACCAGAACGGCGGAAGGAAAGGGAAATGGCCCTGAGCTGTGGGAATAAGCCCAAATATTGGAGACACACTCGTGGCCCACTGGGTTCTTTACAAAATAATCCTTCATTCCGGTTGTCTTCAAAAATTAAAAATTGGTGTATTCTGATTTCCAATTAGAACTGCACATCATCTTGTTTGGTATTTGAGCTGTGATTTTTCAGCCTGATCCGAGATAACTTTTTGCCCGAGGTTTATGGAAAACATAATCGAGAACATGGGTTTATTTTTTCCAATAGAACTACGGAACCCCTTGCGGTTGTACCTACTGCAGGAATAAGAAAACTCGTTATTCACTTAGTTTATTTTCCATGATAAGATTATTTAGGAGAGATGGCCGAGCGGTTCATATCGGTATTTGATTTCCTGGCATGATTCCTCTATTTCGCGGATAGAGGATTTTCGCAATTATACGTGGCATGATTCCTCTAACCGCGGAAATTTGCTTATTCCCACTTAACAAAAGTAATTGTATCAAATGTGTTTGTTATGCAGAGTAAGCTATGTATAAAGTGTTGGATGAAACTAGGATGGACCTAGAATGAGTGGATTACTGCAACAGGATCGTGGAATAAATGTTTGAGCAAGGTAACATAAATTCTTTCCCTTAGAAAATCTTAGCATCAGGTATGGGCTCCTAACTTAATTAACCTTCCCATCCAAATTCTATATCAATGATTTACTGGTCCTTTGTAAGGAAGACTTGTCCCAAAGTTGTGTAAGCATTCTAGACAACGCGGAGCTTTCAGATTGTAGTATTCTGAATTCCTTCATGGAAACCATTGCAAGGATGAGGCACAAAAAAACCTCCTAGAGAAATACACATATGTATCCTTTTCTACTACACCGACTACATGTATTGCACTTTTCCTCTTCATGAACCCTACAAAACATAACTCTTAACATACTCTACTCTTTGCAGTGACGTTTTTTCTCCTCTGGTAAAATATATCAAATAAACTTTTTACATGCAGTTACTTACAATTATTTCTTATCTTCTTGCATATTTTTGCTCTTAACAACACATCAAGCATATTATTGGGAAAAAACAACACAAGACAAGACATTTTTAGCCTCAGTTTGCTTTAGCTGTAATTTATCTGATTTATCATCATATATGAAGCAAACAAAAATTCCAAGACTGAGGCAGTAGACTTTTTATTGTATCAAAAACGGATAGACAAGAGGTTATCTATCTATACTTCTTATAAAACAAAACCCCACTAACTTCATTAATTATTTTTCTATCTCAACATGCAAGCTATCCACATCATCCATTCTTTAAACCAATCAATTGTCCATGTCATCTCCACTAATTAATCACACATCATCTATTACTTAAGCCACATCATTTGAGCCATTATTTATCCATGTCATCCCACATTTATTAATGATTTTCTATCCATCCATGAAAACTATTCGCATTATAAATTCTTTTTTCCATACAATCACCTCATCATTTTTAGTCGTTAAATATACAAATATTACACATTGATTAAATTTAGATTCTCAATTATTGTGCCCAATTGAATCCTGAATATTCCCAAAAAAAATCCCGTTGCATGTGTCATATGTCCTTTCGCTTATATTACAATTTTATAAAAAGTTCCCGCTACAACGCGCGGGGTATTTTTCTAGTTTAGGATAATTATGAGTCTTTGCTTCTAGATTAAATAAATCCAGGATCTTCAGGAGTAATGCACCCGTGAGCCACCACACATGTTAGTCATGTTTATGTATTGATGCATGTTACAAATCTTGTCACTGGCTTTTATTGCACCTTTCATTCTATTAAATATTAGCGCTATTTTTTTATCACACAAAATTGATCATCTTTTGGGAAGGATCCAACCTAAAATCTCACTGTCGTAAGATTGCCTAATTTAGTGTTTGAACCTTTGTGGAGTAGGACTTGCATACCGAATGTGCAGGGGTACATATCAAACAGGGTCATTTCTTTGTTTGTTTGTTTTCCAATCAGCCAACTTCTTATTTTGGTTGAGTTTCTTTCCAGTGATGCATGTGAATTCTAACCTGTAAATGACATTAAAGATGGATTGAAGAAAATAAAACATAGTAAACCATTTGAATACTTATAGATGTGAAAACAGAACGTCAAATCGTACTACGTTTGTAAGTGGTCAATATTCCTTGTTAAAATAACAGCTGTGCAGACTTTTTCCTAGCTGCAGAAGACTAAATTAGGAATGAACAGTACAGTTTAAGGACTCGGCTTTTTTTTGTATGGTTGCAACGATATGGAGATCGATGGCATTTTCAGGATTCTACAAGTTTTGTTCTAGTATAATATTTCTAGGCGTATCATGATTGATACAAACCAGGTAGAATGACCTTCTTAGGTCTGATGGCTGATGCAAAGCTGCATTTAGGCATCGTGAATTTACTTCTCCCCTGTTATATATCATATCCGTCTCTTTTTAATTGCAAAATAAGATAATATCACAAAAAACAGTACCTTTCCCTAAGTAATTTAGCTTGCTGCATATGTCCTTGAACAGATCTCCGTTTTAATAATTTTCTCATTTCCTAGCCAAATGGTTTCAGATAATTCATCCATCCATCCAACATATACGTTGGTAATTTTTTTACTGCATCTGTGTGAACTTTTACCGCACCTTGCCGTTCTCCATATGTGGCACTGTTTTGCACTGACAATGCAGTGCATCAACCGCTACGGAACATACATCGGCGGCAGGAGTTCGATCAAGGTGACATATGAGCAATTGTACAGCAATATGTCTGAGAGTCTTTTTCTGAATTCTGAATAATTAGAAGTTCATATTGTGGTGTTTGATTTGGATTTTTTTTGAACTATGAACAGCTCGGTTTTATGCTTCTGAATTCGAAATTTCCCCCCGAGTGGTTTAACCGAATGGATTAAAAGAGAGGCAAAGCTTACCTGGAATCTTGGACACACACACATATGAACAAAACCTGCAAGAACAACCACCACACCAAGGAGTCGCCGGCGTACTGAACCGGCTAGAACGCCGTGTCTGCTCGGATGCACCATTTGGATCCAGAGGATGGCAACGAAGACCAGAGTGCAGGTGTGCCTGAACTGGCTCAGGTAGCAACTAAGACCAGAGGAGGTCAACAAAGACCAGAGTGCAGGTGTGCATTGTCGAAAAAAAGGTGTGCCAGAACCGCCATGACAATTGCAACAGAAGGATCAGGTAGCTCAAGTTGACACGTTGGAAAATAGCCAAATTTCCTTGCGTCTGGTGATCCAAATTTTCAAAATGAAGAACCAGGTAGGACATCAGAGTTGCGACAATAATTGACTTGGCATATCTGCGCAAATCCATCAGAACACAAAATGGCACAACTTCAAGGGATACAAAAATTCTACCAGCTGGAATTCAGGTAATATCTGGAGGAAATTGTAAAGGCAACAAGTAAAACATGAAATAGCTCAGATATGACTAATTCTCCACAGCATCGAGCATCATCTGTTTAGTAGCAGTTGTGCAATGTAACACCATTCTCATCGGATCAAACCTAGCAAATGCAATCACCACAAATACAATAGGTGCTGCGCGATCGCCATCCAAAAAAAAACATTACATACCACAGAATGGTAGTCATTTGCATCATTGAAAACAATACTACTAACTTCGACACTTAAGCTAATCAAGTCATCGGCACAGCTGGACGTGATCCTATCTTGCCGCACCTTTTGCCCCCTGCGGATCTTTAGCAGACACAAATACGTTGCTCTGCACACAAGAAAACTAGTTTAGTCAATTCAAACTGAAACACTAGAATATATAATCTGGATCGGTATGGACTATATGGTTCTGTGATCCTACCTCACGATTTACACAGTCGCGTACACCCCTCCACAAATCAGTACGCCAAAGATCAAGAATCATAGGCCTCTGATCGGTTTTGCTGGGCTCGAGGCACACAGATAGGTTGAGCCGAATAGACCTATGTCGAGGATCGTCGACCTATGTCGAGGATCGTCATTATGTACATCGATGCACTTTTCGCTTTCGAGCGAAAACAATAGTCCATTAATGCAAGAAAAAGGACCACGAATGACATAAAAAAAGATATGCCATTTGAAATCCAGAACAGAGAGAGGCTTGAAGGTGGTACGCCGTCACGGGGGTTCAATTGGGGAGGGTTGACAGCCGCTTGAAAAGTAGAACGGATTATAATGCCGCAAATCAGCACTATCCAACCACGCCGTCGAAGAATGCGCGCGAGCGATTCCATCTCTTACCTCTGAGGTGCCCTTCACATTCGCCGAAGGCGCGGCAAAGCCCCTAGCGCCTTGAACGCCGCGCGGGGCACGAGCTGCGCCTCCGCCGGTGGGATGTCGATGGTGACACGTGCTTCTTGCGCGCCTGGGTGCTCCACCTCGACCGCCCTCTTCGCCTCGGTGGCAAAAAATGGGTCAAAATACACTGATTTTTGGCAAACAAATTCCTGGGCGGGGGGGGGGGGGGGGGGGGGGGGGGGGGGGGGGCCCCCCCTGACTGCTACATAGATCCGCCCCTGTTGACTGGTACTCCCTCCCTATGTATATATATTTTTAATGTATTCCTGGTCTCTGCATGATCGGAGATAATGATGTAGAAACACCATTTTGGTAGTATCTTTGTTAGGGAATTATTGGATTGTTAATGTGAAGGTCTATGCTGAGCTTCTTATGGATTTTAGAATTTGAAGCATGATCTTGTGCCAGTAGGTTCCTGTAAAAATGCATTCGCCTTCAATGAAGCATACATCATAGCTTGTAATTATCTTTGCCTTAGTTGTCCTCTTGGCTTGTTCAGTATTTTGCGTCTAGTTTTGTGGCTAAAGCTGTATAGTTTTATCTTGTTTCCCTTTGGCAGTTGAACCAGTGTGATGTACACACATTTAGGTGGAGGGATGCTAAATTTTGCGCCATGCCGTATCTGTATCTTTCTTTTATACTAGAAAACGTGTGCGTGCAATGCACGTGTCTAAGGCATATAATTTGTATATCATCAAAATTCAAGAAACAAAATCTTATTTATTTCGAAGCAAATGATTAATGTGTACATATGATTTAAAGTGCTGCCACATTTATCATTTTTGTCTCTCTAGCTATGAATTGAATTTGATCTCGAATTTTTGTGTCATTGTAGACGTATCTTCTATAAGGTTGACGAAACAAATAAAATTAAAATCATACCTCTTAGATTGTATATTTGTTCTTAGTGAAGAACCGCATATATCAAATGGACGCTAGCACGGGTAAAAAGTAACAAAGTGTAACCTAGCTGTCAAAAAATTGGGATAGAATTAAGTCGCAACTTTGCTGAACAATGCATAAAGTACCATATTTAGACAAACAAAGCACAAGACAGAAATGCCTCGGATACAAATTTATAGAGGCTAGATGGAAGTGTACATCGAAAATTTTGTGCTCATATTGTTGCAAACAAGCACTTAGTCTCATAATAACATCCTGACAGAAAACAAGTCCGAGTTTTCTTGCTATAATTTTTTTAGTTCCTACCTTCCACTCTCCGTGTACTATAAATTGTTTTGCTGCTCAGAAGTCGAAACTTCTGTGGTGGGTTCCCGGTGGTGTACGATGACTGGCGACGATGACTGGCGACAGGTGTTCCGTTCGGCGAGCTTCCACGGCGCCAGCCTGCCTGGTTCTCTCTTCTTAGCTCTTCGTCAGACTCGAAACTGCGCTGTCTTGTCGCAGGGGGCTGAGTTTCTGGCACGGATCTTCATTTGGCTCCTCACGGCCACGACGGTGTGGGTTGGCTCGGCGACTGTCTGCGGCGAAGTCGGAGTCGCATGCTCGGAGTTTCGGGTTGGCGGCGTGGCCCCCAAGGGGAGATGTGATGACGATGACGTTTTCGTGCTGTCCCGACGAGACCCTCTCTCGAGAGGCGTGTGGGGTTCTTCTTTTTGGTGCCACTCAGCGGTTTGTGTTGGTTTTCGCCGGGTTTGGCCGGCGAGCGGTGCGTTGTGTTGTACGGCTTTCGGCCGGTTTTCCTTATAAACTGTCCAACTCTTTTCGACTTAATCAATCAGGCATTGCCTAGGTTCAAAATTCTCAATCTGAAAGCTCATGCATCATCAGTGTCTACAGGTGGTCTTTGCATCCCTGGTACAACATACATGAAAGCTTCCATGAATCTGCATTTAAAACAAGGATTTGGTTAAGACAGGCGATTACACATATATGAATATGTGATGAAGTGTTATAAGCAAGCCAAAGTTATCACTCGATATACTTGTTAACTTGTACTGATATATTTCATTCTTCATTGTTCCCATAGGACAGGACTCAGGAGTAACAGATAAAGATTACTTCAAATACGTTGCTGCTTATGGTCTCATGAACCCCTTTCTTGCGTTTTGGCATTTCAGAGATAATGCAGGTTTCAGGTCAAGATCCAAAAAATCCATTTAACTCTCTACTGTACATTAAATATGCAGCAACAGAGAGACATAGAATGAATACTTCCTCATAAAAGGTTTATTAGTTTATAGAAACAACATCTTTTTCTTCTTGTTCAAAAATTGAGAACTGTAAATTCATACAGTTTACAATCATTCAGAAAATATGCAGCAACATAGGGACGAAGAATGAATACTACTACAGACTTTGGGCACCATGGAGAGGGCATGCAGGAATCAGGATCCGGAAGAGGACCTGGCCTCTGATTTCTTTCTTTTTCCCAAATGGTTAACCAGGAAATTGTCGCTCCAATAGTACACTTCCTGAAGAGAAGCGTCAAAAGATTAGTACCACAACACTAACATTGAATTTTGTACCTGAGATATGAAACATAGTTCGGTAATGAGCATATAGGACATGTAGAACAGTGAGTACTTATCCGTTCTGAGGCATTGTCTAGCAGGAGAAGTATTCCTGCGTCTCCCTCGATATCTGGCCTATGTATCTCTTCTTCCATCCTAATTAATCAATGTTCCAATAACCCCAAGAACAATATAGGCGGAGGAGGAAAACCTGCTGCCGTCGCTCAGGTCTTCCACATGGGGGTAAAAGGGTGGCCGGAGGTCGCCATCGTCGTCGGGGCCAAGCTCGTGGCGCCGTATCTGTCTCTTTCATTTATATTTTCATACGTAGCTGCCAGTTAACATCCAGCACTTCTTCAAGAGGTCGTGCAACCTTTTCGGGCTCACCAGCATGCAAATGTACAACACTCCAATGTTCCACCAAATACGCCAGCGTGTGCACCTAACCGTGCAATTAATCTTCACAAGTAAGCTTGCTTTTAGTTCTTACGTGTGCTTTGCTTCCAGCTACATTACCAGTTACCTAGGATGTTGTTTGTATCATCTTCGCTGATTGATGGAGGTCCTTTAATTAAGAATGTCGCCCAATTTGTGTTTTATCATCATCTGTAATTGGTAGCAGTACTTTAAATAAGAATCTCACCAAAATTACATAGGCTAGTAAATTTAAGTTTTATCAACCAAAATAACCCTAAATTGCCAAATGTTGTAGAAACGGATCAGATATATTATGCGAACATAGATTTAATCTTCATCGAAAATGCGTTGGAGAACCCGGCGACGCCCCTCCTGGAATCTCACCGTCCCCTTCGTTAGGATTGTACGTCCAGGATCTCCGAGCAAATCATATGGTTATGTATTGCTTCCCGTATCGTTTTTGTATTCGAGGCCGTATACAAGCTCCATTGGCCCACACGTGACGTCACATGATCACCAATGCGTACAAGCTTCGTAAATGCCCACACCGCTCCCAGTTGAAAACAGGAACAAACCGAAACGTAGCGGAGCTCTTCTATCCCGCACCCCTTTCTCTCGCTGTCCAGATTTGTTCATCCAGTTCATCCGAGTCCATATCGATGTCGCTGCCCCGTCTCCCTTTGATAATTTGCCCGTACTGCCGCATGGCGAGGATCGTTAGCTTCATTTCCGGTACAGAGAACTGCAGTCGTGCAACGAAGACAGAGGAGGTCAACTAAGACCAGAGTGCAGGTGTGCTTTGTCGGGAAAAAAAAGGTGTACCTGAACTGACTCAGGTAGCAACTAAGACCAGAGGAGGTCAACTAAGACAGAGTGCAGGTGTGCTTTGTCGGGAAAAAAAGGTGTTCCTGAACTAGCTCAGGTGTGCCAGAACTGCCATGACAATTGCAACAGAAGGATCAGGTAGCTCAAGTTGACACGTTGGAAAATAGCCAAATTTCCTTGCGTCTGATGATCCGAATTTACAAAATGAAGAACCAGGTAGGACATAAGAGTTGCCACAATAATTGACTTGGCATATCTGCGCAAATCCATCAGAACACAAAATGGCGCAACTTCAAGGGATAAAAAAAATTCTTCCAGCTGGAATTCAGGTAATATCTAGAGGAAATTGTAAAGGGAACAAGTAAAACATGAAATAGCTCAGATATGACTAATTTTCCACAGCATCAAGCATCATCTGTTTAGTAGCAGTTGTGCAATGTAACACTAATCTCATCGGATCAAACCTAGCTAATGCAATCACACACAAATACAATAAGTGCTGCGCGATCGCCATCCAAAAAAAAAGACATTACATATCACAGAATGGTGTTATTTGCATCATTGAAAACAGTACTACTAAATTCGACACTTAAGCTAATCATGTCTGCAGAAACAAGAGCCGGGGCAGAACATCAACAGACTGAAAACAGTGCATCCATACTGCAACAACAGAACATTAAAAACTTCCAGAGCAATGTGCTTCGCACAGGAAATATATGACCTTTTACTTCTGCAGTTCAAAAGGGTCGCCAAGAGAAAAATCAGATGCTCTCTTGAAGCTCTGAATGTTGCTTTCAGCATTAGAACAGTTAAACATGATTTCGTAGCCTGCACTGGCCCGTTTCATGGAACTGACAGGCACCACTTTGGAACGCAGATCCTCCATCGAAGTGAAACTTCCATTGGCAAACACTATCAGCGACTCCTTCAGCACCAACGCACTCCCAAAGAAAAACTTGAGGAAAGCAAGCTCACTTCGATCCCCTCGGAAATCATGGAAAACCAACTGCTTGATGCGCGAGCAGATGCATTCTATGGTACCAGACTCATTCCACAACTTGAGGTTGAGCTTGCCAGAGGGTTGATCAGTTTTTCTGGACTGAAAATTTTATTAAATCAGTGCACATGGAGTTCATCAGCTATTGATGGATCGATCATGCAGCAACAGCAGCAATTCACATTATGATGCTGATGCTAGCACATGATGGTTAAATACCAAAAGATGTATGAGGGATTCAGGGGCTCACCATGATGTGGAGTGTCTCAACGTTCGGAAAGCATCTGAGGACGGTCGGGATCATCTTGGCATCATTACGGGCACCACAACGAATCTCCAAAGCCAGGATCTTCACACTTGGTACCATTGTGCTTGGGGTCGCCTTTGACCCAGCCTGCAATTGCAATCTCAATGCACCGAATTAAGAGAAGAAATATCACACATATACATTGATCATTTAAGAGCAAATGGAAATTATAAGGCACCTTGACGACGGTGCTGCCGATCTCGAGGACATGATTTCCTGGATCCAAGTATCCCAACAATTTTAGCTTGGGGGCATGACCGATCTTCACCTTGGAGCAGACCCTGGTGCCTGTCCAACCTCCTGAATGGATGAGTCGCTCGAGGCATGGGGCGTGCACCACAGCGATTTCTTCAATGGTGGAGCAGATGAAGTGCACGCACCGGAGGCTTTGGCTGACAAGGCGGAGGCGAAGGTTAAACATATTGCCTTGGACACAGAGCGTCTCAAGCACCGGGCTTCTGTCGAGAATGAAGTCCAAATCCTTGCTCTCCATGAGGATGCCGCAGAGCCCGAGCTCACGGAGGTTAGGGAAACAGGTGGCGCGCGGGACGCCGGCCGTGTCGGGGAACTTCCAGAGGCCGAGGTAGAGGCGGGTGAGGGTGGTCATCCTTAAGAAGGTGGAGGGGAGAACGAGGTCGAGCGGCCACGGGCGGTTGACGAGGACGAGTTCCTGGATGCCCTTGTCGGCGAGGATCTTGAGCCAGCGCGTGAGCAGGCCATGGAACTCCTCCATGTTGCTGCTGGTGAGGTGGACGCAGCGGAAGGGGCCCGGGTGAGCTGCGAAGACGCGGGAGACGGTGGAGGTGATGCGCCGTGCGTCGGCGCGCGCGGCCGTCGTGCCTGCGGGGAGGATGTGAGCGTCTACGAGGACGAGCGGGGTGGAGCGCCAGACCCCGCGCCAGCGGCGGGACAGCGCGGCGGTGCGAGCGGCCTCCTTGATGGGGATGCGGGAGACGATGTTGCCGAGGAGCAGGTCGGGGAGGCTGCTGAACCGGTCGACGGCGTCGTGGGGGAGGAGCGCGAAGAGGCGAGCGTCGACGGAGGCGGGCGGGTCCGGGAGGGCGTGGTGGGTGTAGGAGAGCACGCGGGCGAATAGACCCGCTACCTTGTCCGGATCCTGGCCTTGGCGCCGGAGATGGGACGACATCGCGGGGTCCATGGGAACGGGAGGCACCCGGGTGTCCATGGCCGCCGCCGGAATGCCGCCGGTGGGGACGAGGGTTTGGGTGGCGCGTGCTGACTGCGCCTGTGGAGTGGAGCAGCAACGTGCCCAAGGAATGGGGAAATGCTCCCGGGCTGTGGGAAGCCTAGGCGGACAGAAATATTCGAAGCCCATTGTTCCTTGCCCACTTTTTTTTCTACAATTTTTTTTGAAACGATTTTGTCTACAAAATAATGTCTTCCTTCCGAATTATTACTTCACGGCCCAACTAATGTTGAGTTCTCACAACCAGCAATTTTTTTTGATGTATTCTGTAGCAGTTTGCTTATTCCCATTTAAAGAAAAAAATGTATCAAATGAGTTTGTAGAGTTTAGGTACGTATAAAGTGTTTGATGGAACTAGAAAGAATCCTTTGATGGAACTAGGAAGAAACCTTAAGTGGTGACTTATTGCAACAGCTCATAGATTGCATGCTTTAGAGCCGCTTGGATGACAGATTTTTTGCTCAAAATGACCGAATCCGTCGGGAAAAAATCAGGACCTCGTGTGGTCCGTGTAATTAGTCCGTCGAAAACTACCGGGGGGGGGGGGGGGGGGGGGGGGGGGGATTTACGGGCTTCCAAGCGGGGCCTTACCAAGGAAGCTCAAATTCTCACTTAGACAATCTTAGCATCAGCGTACGCACTCCTGATTTAATCTTCTCATCCAAATTTTATAGCATCTTATTGAACCAATGGCATTAGCTAAGCGGCTAAATTTAAAATACAACGAGGAGTTTTCGTTTTATAATATTCCGATTTTCTTTATGGAAACCATTGCAAGGATGATGTTATTTTGCAAGTTGTCTATGAACTATGCATTGACACATCCACGTATATTTAGATGGCCAAGCATGTGCATATTTTTTCTATCGACACAATGTTAACTATATTTTCCAATTATAATTTATTCAAAAATTTCATTCTGGGACATGTTCAAATAGGTTTTCGCTGAAGAATAATTTAGGATAAACTGCACTATAACGCATGTCACAGTAAAATTTCTCGCGGAGAAAATATAATTAATTTAATTAGTGGAGACGTGTGCATGTGTCTTATGTGTGACTACTTGTTCTAAAAGTTTAAAAAATCATTGTCAAATAATTTTGTTAAACTACAGGTCCATTGCCTGTTGGACCCTGAATGTCAATCCAAAAGGGATGCAAGTTAAGTAAAATTTCACCACTAAGTCATAGTAATCACCCAGATTGATCCCAACTGATGGTTGACAACTCCTTGGTAGACGGGTAGCTTTCTCAGGTTACAGGTTAGAGGTGATATCATTAACCATTTGTACTCCCTCTGTTTACAATTACTTTGCATTCTGGGTTTAGTCAAAATCAAACTTTGTGAAGTTTGACTAAATATATAGGAAAAATATAAATATTTACCAAAAATGTTAATATTATTAGAATCCACATAAGATATATTTTCATATCATACATATAATATTATAGATGCTGATATTTTTCGTATATACTTGATCAAAATTTGAAAAGTTTGACTTTCAAAAAACCCATAATGTGAAGTTATAAAAACGGAGGGAGTAGTTAAAATATTCGTTTTAAAATATATTACTACAATACCACACCCAACATATCCGGTAAGTTTCTCAACTTATCCAAATAACATTTTATCAAATATATAAAACACAATCATTTTTCAACTTATCCAAAGACACATTTTATCATATTTGCTAAAACATAGTCGATTTTTCTACCATCGGATCTGCTCTAATATCCGCCTTGCTTTGTGTTTCTGAACAAAAATATAGTGAATTGTAGGCACATATTATTTTGTGTTCCCAAAAAATAGAGGACAAAATGTTCACACCTATTGTCTCTGGTGTTTCTGAAAAAAATAGAGGGCAAAATGTGCGCACCGTCTAGATCTTGAGCCCTCGACCAACCAGTTACTTGGGTTGGGCTTTACAAACGATCAGGCTACACCGCTATTTGTGTGATTACACTAAAAAAAATGCCTCTATTTGTGTGACAATACTATACAAATGTCTTTGTTTTATGTATTTGAAAGGGGTTTGATTATTTGCACGTGTGATCTACATAATTTTTTGTTTTGTATTTTTTGTTTATTAGACATAAAAATAATCATTAATTTTTTAAATGTGCGTCTGAACTTTTTTTGTACATAACTTTTTAGTGTGATGACACATTTTCGTGTATGTCCTCTTTTATTGTTGTGCAGTGGCACTTTTATGGTGTTTGTTTTTGTATATTTGTACTTTTATTTTTTTGTACCATTGCACTTCTATTTCTGTGCATTTATGTTTCATGCAATTGCACCTTTTTAAGCTAAACTTTTTTGTTTTCATGCAATTGCACCTTTTTTAGCTAAACTATTTTATTTTTTGTGAATTTGCATATTCCTGGTGTAACTGCACCATGTACTTAAGTAGTCGCACTTTTGTGCAATTTGCATTTCTTTTGGTGTAGCAAAAATAAGCGAAGTTGCCATTGTGCTGGCAAGAAAGCAGCTAAATGACCTTTTAGTATATATAGGCTTAGGGAGGAAAGCACGAGATGGATTGACCGAAAGAAACGTTGATGTGGCATTGCATCTTATTATTACCTTCTTCTCCCTTCCTCTCCAGCTCTACCTCCGATTTCACCGTTGGTGTGACATTGCTTCCCTCGGTGGTCATATGTGTCTTCTTCCCACTACTCAATTTTTTGCAAGAACTTCCCACTAGTCAATTTTGGTGAAAGTGCACTTGGATTGAGCCCTGGCCAGCATCGTGCATGGTTATACCTACGATGTACTGACAGATCATTCTGTTGTACCAATGGTTGTCTGAGATCATGCATTTCAATCAATCTTTTTATAAGATGATTTCACAAATACCAATGGCAATAATTAAGAATTCATTCATAGCTAACAACAAATGATGGAAAAAGCTTATTACGCAGAAGAATCATCTTTGTCATTCTTCTTGTTCATTGCATAAAGTAAACATTTTTTAAACGCGCAAATGACTGGACACATGAGAAACAACGTTCTTCCAAAATAAAGGGAACCAACTAACTATGAAACTCCTAAGAATCATGCTTATCTACCCATGCAAATAATTGTGCTATACATAATAGAGTGTTCACAGATCCAAATGTTCATAGTTAATCGGCACCCCATTTGTAGCTGCCTTCACCATCCATCACTCATACCTCATTGAACTTCTTCCAAAGTCTATTATTTGTAACATGCAATCTTTAGTCCCACTGTACTGCTAGGATAAAAAATTACTTCACTAACTACATATATTTGTCAACAAATAGCTGTCAACACAAAAACCTACTTAGTACCTTACGCCCAGCCTATTATCAGGGCCTGTAATGTAGATGCTATGCTGTCGAATCTTGGTTTCATTTCAAGGAAACGAGATGAAAGTGTGGACCCGTTTTGTTTATAAAAATGCAGTGCCCTCAAATGTAATGAAATTGGGGATCGGCATTTTGTCAAGCACTCGGCATGCATAACATAATGAATACAAATCGAAGCTCGAAGTTGTATTAGAATGACTCATGACAAATGCTGTGATGCTCATCAATAAGTGCAAGGCAACTTTTATTATCTCTCGGTATAGCGGTAGTAAATTGCAAGGGACAATCATTGTGCAACAGCAAAGATCATGGAATTAATTATCCAGAAACGTAAATAAGAGGTCACTAAACCTACAGAGTAAAAGATGCACTGAATGATGAGTACAAACAAGCAAGGAAAAGTTTGAAGACACCGTTACCACAACAAGGACAATTACGGGATTTTTTTGCAACAATAGCATATAGCTTTACTCCTCAAAACATATGTATTGGGCATGTTTTGAGTTACCTCTACTTGTAGGCCACATCAATGACAATGCTTGTAGTTACAGGGGCTAAATTCTCCCACTGCCTATACATGATGTAAACTCATACTCCCAATTGTACGCAAAGCCTATGCAACAATTACACAGATTAAGTTGTAACATGGTAAACCAAATTCAGTACCCTACTTCCAAAGGATCACCCAAGCAAAGCAAAAGCGTCTTTCCCTCTAGGAATCAACTCTCAACAGAGCAGGAGAAGCCATAATATGAAATAGGATCATACCTGGTTGTGTCCTTGTGTGTACCAGGTATCTTTGTGCGTTCCCTGGAAAATGCTGGCACAGAGATGAATACACGGCCAAAGGAACCCAGTTGCATCTCCCAGGCATCTCAATCCCAGGAGCTTTGACCACGCGCGAAGCCGCTGTGACGCAATAGCAAGATCCCCTCCTACAAGGTCACTAACAGCGCCCTGCCTGTGCTCTCCGATGGCAGCCAGCCAGTCAGTGCCTCGAATCGAAAATTCTACGAGTTTTTTTCACATAGCCATGGTACTACGGAATGAAAATCCTTTTGGGGCATGTAGTTAGAGTTAAGCACATGCATAAAAAAACTGATTATCTGTGGAGGACAATGTACCACCATCACCAACTCCACTTCACCAATAGTAAATACACTAGTACAGAACGACACATCCGATACCCCTCTATGAAAACGGCACAAGTTAGGAGACGGAGAATCGTGCTTTCCGCGTGAGAAAACCCGCCCCGCCAGGCAAGCTGGCCCGCGTCCCGCCTTCATAGGCAACGGTCGCGAATTATTAACCGTTGCCGATATATTGGTAACGGAGTTTCTTTCGACTCCGTGTGCGATATGTTCTTCAATGGCATCGGACATTTGTATACAACCGTTGGCGAGTTTGCGTATATAAAATTCCTTTTTTAGCACTATCTTGGATATTATAAAAGACTGTCGATTCGCCCTTGTTCCTCCGCTACAGCTTGTTTTTACTCCGCACTCGTGTCCTCCATGGCCAAGAGCATGAGCTCGTCAGGGAGATCGAATGCGTCCTCCTCCTGCGCCGCCGGGGCCGGGTCAGATCTGCCGCTTGTGAAGTGCGTTTGCTGCCGCTGTCGGAACGCGATTCGTCGAGTGTCGCGTTCAGATCTGAACCCAGGCCGGATCTACTTCAAGTGTCCAAATCACAGGGTTAGTTCGACGCTTCGACCAGTTTTGATTGATTCTATTCTATGTGTAATGCTGATTTGCCTCTGGATTCGATTTACCATTTGGCAGGGGAGGGGCGAAAAGTATTCTGGGAGCTGTGATTATTATTTTTGGATTGAAGATTATGTTGAGATGCTGCTTGCTGTCGAAGTGGAAGCTGCAGAGCTGGAAAATGTAGCCTTGATAGTCAAGAAGGCGAACATGGAGATGAAGTCGCACACTGCAGCAGCTCTAGCTGGTTTGGCTTGGAGCCCAACAAACACTTCGACTAAATCTGACCATGTTGTTGCTGTGCGCAAGGAGCGGCATAAAGGAACAGAAATAGCTCAGTTAAATATTCTTGTGAGCATTGCTAGAATGATTTTGTGTGTTTGTGTGCTGCTGTTAGGTGTGAACTTGTATGCAGCAATGAAAATCAGTAGAATGTATTAGGTTCGTATGCAGCTATGCAAATCAGTACAATGTATTAGGTTCGTATGCACTTTGAAAATCAGTAGAATGTATTATGTTCGTATGCAGCTACGAAAATCAGTAGCACATAGTAGTTGTGAACTTGTATCCAATGGAAACGGTTATATAAAATGTCCGTTGCCAATTGGGTGCTTATAAATGTACTGGTGAAGCAAGCCCCATTAGTCTCATTCTCAATCCCTCACTGTCCATCTTTCAACCCTAGCCGCCGCACATTGTAGCTTTTTACTCTCCTCACTCTCTCATGGCTTCTTCTGCCGGCGCTTCTAGATCTCGCCATCGCAGCCGCGGCTCTAGCGGCCGCACCGATCTAGCTGCATCTGTTCGTGATAGGGCAGATCTGGAGGCGGCTGTGATGCGGCAGGTGTGGGAGCGCATCAGGCTGATCACCTCCGGTGATGCCCGCGTCCTCTGGGCCACGCGGAGCTGGATCAGATCATTCATCGGGTGGTGATGCAGTAGTTGTGGCGGTTCCGCCGTCAACGGAGGCCGATCTGGAGGCCGCCGTCCACGGTGGAGGAGGTGGCCGATCTGGAGGCGCCGTCCACCGAGGAGGAGGTGGCCGATCTGGAGGCGCCGTCCACGGAGGAGGAGGTGGCCGATCTGTAGGCGCCGTCCACGGTGGAGGAGGTGGCCGATCTCGAGGCGCCGTCCACGGAGGAGGAGGTGGCCGATCTCGAGGCACCGTCCACGGAGAAGAAAATACGAGGTCTAAATCGCTCAGCTCATGAACTAGTTCATCAATTGGTTTTATATAGAACTTGTCTAGTATATAGAACTTGTCTAGTATATAGAAAACTCGTCTAGTATGTTGCACTTTATTGTTTCTGTCTAGTTTTCTAGTCTAGCATAGAAAACTTGTCTAGTATATAGAAAACTTGTCTAGTATCTTGCACTATTTTAAAGACTAGTAGGGTGAATTAATTTCAACTCTTTGTAGTACTACCGATGATGAATAGATCCAGTCACAACTTTTTATCAATGTGCTAATCCTCGTTATTGTTTTGTGAAGCTAGTGTATGAAGTAATAGTATTTCGGCGACACTGTATAAAAAATGGTGAGGCTCTTGAAGGAAACATCACCTTCAAGTTATGCCTCCAAATCGTTTGATCGGACTGCAAGCACACGGATATAGGCGCTTAAAGGTGTGAACTGTTTTCACATTAAATTATATCTATGTCATGTAGCATCATATTTTGGCTCTTCTCTAACTATCAATCCATGTATTTTTATCCAGAAGCACCAAGCTGATCCGAACAAACTTTAAATGTGCTACTTATAAAGTGGGATCATATCCGTGAACCGTCGCTGTTGTGACGTTATTATATTTCGGCGACACCGTCCAAGATGGAGCAAGCCTCAGTACGAAGAATTTGGCAATTTGGCTTGGTGTAGTTTCTGTTTTTCAGTTTCTCCGGCTATTTTGTGGATGTGTGTTTAGGGAGCAAGCCTTAGCTGCAGTTTAGGGAGGCATGAGAATGATAGGATTAGCGAAGCATGTGTAACTCATCTTTTGATGCTATGTAATGGTGACAATTGTTATATAAGTTATGAACGGTTTTGCTAGCAACTTTGTGCTTCTGTTGTGATATTTTGAATGTCAATTGGCAACTGTATTGCTGCTGTAGGCTTATGAAAAACCTCAATGCAAACGAGCAAAACAGAATCTCCGTTTCTGATGTCCAGATACATCGGCAACGGAGACTGGATTGCAACCGTAGCCAAAATCAAGCCTCATCGGTGACGGTTTTTCGTGTCCGTTGCCGATGAGAGCCTTCACATCAGTGACAGGGTCGTGGACACGGACCCTTTCTCCGTTGCCGAAGGGGTTTTTGGCCCGTTTCCGATGTATCGTTCTGTACTAGTGAGAGTAGTAAAGACCGTATTTTGGTCAAGTCGGCAAACCATTCTTAGCACTGTAGCTCAAGCTACTTTATCGCACATCAGAACAATCAAATAAGCTTGCATATAAGGATCCAAATTTCACAACTCAAGAACTAGAGAGACGATAAAGAGCTGCAATAACAATTAACTTGGCATATCTACGCAAATCAATCGGAACACACAATGCCACAAGTATCAAAATCTCCTGCCAGCTGGCACTAGTACAGAACGACACATCGGAAACGGGTCAAAAACCCCATCGGCAACGGAGAAAGGGTCCGTGTCCCCGACTCCGTGACTGATGTGAAGGCCTTCATCGGTAACGGAGGCAAAAAAACCGTTTCCGATGAGGTCTCCATTTGGCAACGGTTGTGCGCAGACCTCCGTTGCTTTAGTTTTCCCACATCAGATACGAAGTTTTCCATCTACCCGTTTGCACTGAGCTTTTCTCATATTTCGGTTATATGCCATAATACATGAAAGGCTGATTGCACAATGCACTAAAACGTTATTCAATTCATAACATAGAACAAATGCCATCATTACATTGGTATACAATAATATCACCGTTTTTTACAATTTGACTACAATCATATCTATCACACATTGGCATAATGTAATATCACCTATTACACTTTGACTATAATCATGAACTCTAAACCTATAAGCAACTAACCTAACAAGATGGAAGGCTGGCTTAATTAAGCGAGGCTTCCATCTTTGACTTGGAGCTCACCTTCTATGAGCTCTCGGTCGTCGCTGTACCCACTCCAAGACCAGTATCCACGAAATTTCCTTGCCTTAAGGTTTCTGGTTCTCAGAATGATACATTGGTACTTTTATGCAGTGTTGCCGAAATAAACTCCTGTGTGAAAGAAAAAAAAGATTAGCGAAATGTACAAAATACATCTGGATAAAAAAAATCGGTGGCTATTTTTCAGCAACTGCTTTGTTCGGTTGCCATTTTCGAGAAACTGCTAAGATCGACGGCAAATATCCAGGAACTGCTCTATTCGGTGGCAGACGGTTCGCATTCCTTCCTTCTCTTCTTCCTCGTTCCACCCCAATCCCCCACCCGCCATGGACGACCGCAACAGAACAACAAAGACAACTACCGTCCGTACCCACGGCACCGTTCTGGAGGTGGTGTACACGAACGAGGAGCATTCTGTGGAGCGGATCCTCAACAAGTACGAGGAATGGCTAGCAGAGGAGAAGCATCGGTTCATCGGCCTTGTCATCGAGTACACCCGTAATCGTCGGCACATGTCTGTCCTGCAACTCGCCATGCGCCAGCATGTCCTCGTGTTCCACTGGTGCAAGTCCAAGAAGAATTGTCCAGAGTTGGGCAAATTCTTTGAACGCAAGAATATCACCTTTGCAAGCGTGGACATCGCCAACGACAGCAAGGTGCTTTCTTCTGCCGGCTTCCACATTCCACCGGAGTACTACGTGGACATCCAACTCGTATACAAAATCAAGGGTGGAGACGAGAGGGACGGAATGGGTGATCTAGCGGCAGACCTCATCGACAAATCATACGCCAACATGAAGAAGGAGTTCCCATCCAACCACCACAATTTTTGGGAATGGATGCTGCTACACAAAGTTAACCTCGACTACGCAGCAATAGATGGGTACGTGACCTACGAGTTGTATCGCACGATCCTAACCTTGAAGGACAGGCTACGTCCAACATGGCAGGAAATGCTCTGCCCTAGGTGCAAGAATGCCCTAGGTGAATTGCAATAGGCTTTGGATGTCGGTGTTTAACTAGTTTGTACAGTTGGTGCTTTAACAATAAGTGTTTGTAATTATCAGAACATGTATGTGTGAATTTGCACTAGGAATTTGTTTATGTGATGAAATGCTCATACGTAGAACCTAGTTCATCGGCATCACAGCCGGTCACAGAAAGATTTATACCTTTCACCCGGCGGGAGAGGAGGTGCAGGCCTCTGCCAGATGCGATGCTACCAGCGCGCTGCGACGCAATCACCTCCTCCCCCTTCTCCTTCGTCGACATCCACCTCCTCCTCCTTCTCCAGATCAGACACCACCTACAGATCCTCAACCTCCTCCAGATCGGCCACTTCCTCCTCCAGATCGGCCACTTCCTCCTCCAGATGGGTTTCTGCTGGTAGATCTGCTGGTAGAACCGCCGGAGGTGCTGCACCACCACCTCATGAATGACCTCCTCCACATCGGCCTGGCTCAGAAGAAGCCGGGCATCACCGGAGGAGGAGGGCGTCAGATGGTGGCGCTGCCGCATCATTAGCGGACGCATGGCCGCCTCCAGATCGACCTTCCCCTCACGAAGGGCTGCCGCTAGAACGGTGCTGCCGCGACGGCTAGAGCCGCGGCCGCGATGGCCGGATCTAGAAGCACCGACAGAGGAAGCCATTAGAGAGAGTGAGGAGAGTTGAAAGCCACAGTGTGCGGCGGCTAGGGTTGGAAGAGAGACAGTGAGAGAGTGATAATGAGACCGATAAGCCGGCAGTATATATAAGCACCACATTGGCAACGGACATTTTATATAACCGTTTCCATTGCTTTTACACCAGCGAGAGAGTAAACTTACTAACATACGGACTTGATAATGAAGTAACGATTACATATATGCTACTACTAGCTAATGCTACTACTAGCAGCTGCTGATGAAGACTCGGTCTCGTCGTCGCTGTACACGAGTGCGTCCCTCCGGCATAAGGTACCGTCGAAGATCTTGATGAAGAACCCGTTGTCGCCGTCGAACTTGAAGCACAAAAAGTGCCCCTGCTCAAGCTTGTACGCTTGAGCGAATGACTTCCATCCCTGGCCGAGGTACAAATTCCCCCCGGCACTCACGGCCGTCTTCACCGCCCAGCTGCCGTTCTTGCAGTCCTCCATCTTCAGATGCATGGTACCTGCCACCATGCCTTGGAGCTTCTGTGCGAATGCCCTCGGGAGCCTTAGGCGGCTCTCGATGCCCTTGTACAGGATAACCAAGAACTCGAAGCCGCGCAGCTCCGGGGACATGTCTTCAGAGGATGGTGAGGACGATACCGACGGCGTGGCATTGCGGCTGCGCTCCCTACCACGGCCGCGCCCATGTCCACGGCCGCGACCACTGATGGTACCTCTCGCCGGGGACATGTCTTCAGAGGACGGTGAGGGCGACACCGACGGCATGGCATTGCCGCTGCGCCCCCTACCACGGCCTCGCCCTCGTCCACGGCCGCGACCGCTGCTGGTACCTCTCGCCATGGATTTGGACGGAGGGGATCTGTCGAAGTTTGAAAAACTGGAGGCGATGGACTGGGCTTCAAAGAGACCGCTGCTGGTGATGACCCACAGTATAGGGGATCGCAACAGTCTTCGAGGGAAGTAAAACCCAAATTTATTGATTCGACACAAGGGGAGACAAAGAATAAATATAAGCCTTAACAGATGAATTGTCAGTTCAGCTGCACCTGAAAGTAGACTTCCTCGACACAGATTATCAGTAGCAACGGTGATATAACAGTAGTAGTAACAAAGTAATAGCAGCAACAGTGTAACAAAGACAGCAGCAGTAATTTCAGTAAACAGCAGGATTAAAATTACTGTAGGCATAGGGACGGATGTACGGGCGTTGCATGGATAAGAGCGCTCATGTAATAATCATAACTCAGGGCATTTGCAGGTAAACAATTATAAAAGCATCCTAGTACTAGTCAAACATAGGCATGTGTTTCGTATATAGTCGTACGTGCTCGCAATGAGAAACTTGCACAACATCTACTGTCCTGCCAGCCCGTTTGCAGCGGGGCCTCAAGGGAAACTACTGGCAATTAAGGTACTCCTTTTAATAAAGTACCGGAGCAATGCATTAACACTCGTGAACACACGTAATCCTCAAGTCAAAGCCATCCCCTCCAGTTATCCCGGTTGCTGTCACTCCGGGGCCTCGGGTTCCGGACAATAACAGGTGAAAACAACTTGCAGATATGATCTAAAACATAATTATTCTCATGCATCAACAACATGTTCAGATCTGAGATCATGGCACTCGGGCCCTAGTGGCAAGCATTAAGCACAACAAGTTGCAACAATGATAAATAGCACTAACAATGGATACTAGGCACCATGCCCTAACAATCTGGCAAATTATTACATGAACAATCTCATCCAATCCCTACCATCCCCTCAGCCTACAGCAGGGAACTACTCACACATGGATGGGGGAATCATTGATGGTTGATGGAGAGGCGGTGGTGATGACGATGGTGATGATCTCCTCCGAATCCCCGTCCCGGCAGGGTGCCAGAACGGAACTTCTGATCCCCGGAATAGAGATCGCGGCGGCGGCGGAGCGTGGATGTGTTTCGCGAAATATGGTCGAACCCCCCTCGATATTTAGGTCAAGGGCAATATATAGTCCAAAGGGAGCGTCGGGGGGCGACCGAGGTGGCCACGCCACACTTGGGTGCGGCCCCACCCCCAGCCGCGCCCAGCTATGGCGTGGCTGCCTGGTGTGGCCTCTCCGACTCCCCTTCTGGCTCCGTGGGTCTTCCGGTGAAATATGACGATCGCAATTGTTTTCGGAGTTTTTCTCGAAAGTTGACTTTTCTGCACAAAAAGAAGACACCAGGGCAATTCTGCTGAAAACAGCGTTAGTCCATGTTAGTTGCATCCAAATCATACAAGTTAGAGGTAAAACAACAGCAAAAGTGTTCGGAAAAGTAGATACGTTTTAGACGTATCAGCTGGTACCTCTCGCCATTTATACTCCCGGGTCTGCTCCGCCCACCTCCCCATCTGCCCATTCGCTAGCCTCCACGTATCAACATTTTCAACGGTTGGAAAATTCTATCCGTTACCACAGAGGCAAATATTGGAAACGGACAATTTTATTAACCGTTGCCAATATAATAAGTGACGGAGATTGGAAAGGGTCCGTTGCCAATGTAGGCGGGCCAGGTCAGGTTTGTACGGACCGGCCACGCAGAAAGCGCGATTCTCCGTCGCCTAACTCCTGCCGTTGCCATAGAGGGGTGTCGGATGTGTCGTTCTGTACTAGTGTGTCGGACATCACTTAATTCTTACCATCATATTTAGGCGTTTATCAAGTACCATGCAATGTATACAGCTAGCTAATCACATCATATGAAACACAGATACAGACATACAATACATACAGTACTCCTTAATTGCCAACCAAAAAACAATGATTGCAACAGAACTGATAGTCGTGTGCATCAACATGGTACTACTAACTTGGACACTTAAGGTAATCATGCTGGCGGAACCAAGACACGGCGCGAATCTTCAAACACTGAAAACAAAACAGTGTCTTGCATGCACATACCAGAGCAGCAGATCAGTAACAGCTTCTAGAGCAATTTACTTCGCATGATCAAATGCATTGGCGCCTACTATGACTTCAGTAGTTCACAAAAGGGTCACGAATAGAAAAGTCAGATCCTCTCTTGAAGCTCCGAATGTTATCTCCTTGAGGATCAGAACACCAAGTGACCAGCACCGAGGAACCTTCACTGGCCCGTTTCATGGAACCCAGACTCTCTAGTTTGGAATGCACCTCTTCCATCGAAGTGAAACTAGCGGCCAACAGAATCACCACCTCCTCCAGCACCAATGCGCTCTCAAAGAAAAATTTGAGGAAGGCGAGCTCACTTCGACCCCCTCCAAAATCACGGAAAACAAGCTGCTTGATGCGCGACCGGATGCATTCTATGGTACCAGATTTGTGCCAGAATTTCAGGTTGAGTTTGCCAGTTGATTGAGACGTTTTTCCAGACTGAAAATTCAATCAAGTCAATGCACATCCAGTTCATCAGATATTGACAGCGGGTAGCAATGTGATGCTAATACATAATGATGAAAATGATTGCCAGAAGCATAAGGGGATTCACCTTGATGTGGAGCGTCTCAACATTCGGAAAGCATCTGAGGACGCTGGGAATCATCTTGGCATCATTGCGTACATTGAATCGCACCTCGATAGACAGGATTCTCACACTTGGCACCATGGTTCTCGGGCTCACCCTTGTCCCAGCCTGCAATTGCAATCACAATGCACTGAATTAAGAGAATAAAGATCACAGATTTACAATCATGATTTAAGAAGTTACATTGAACAAATGGAAAGATGAGGCACCTTGATGATGGTGTTGCCGACCTTTCGCACGTGATTTCCTGGGTCCAACTCCAAGAATCCAAGAAGTGCAGCTTGGGGGAATGGCCAATCTTGACCTTGGATCAGTTACCACCAGGGGTAGAACCTTGGTTACCTTCCGAATGGATGAGCCGCTCAAGGCGTGTGGCGTTCACCACGAATATTTCTTCAAAGGACCCGATGATCTGCACGCAGCGGAGGCTTTGGCTGACAAGGCAGAGACGAAGCTGGAACAGATTCCCTTCCACGCAAAGCGTCTCGGGCACGGGGCTCCTGTCGAGGATGAAGTCCAAATCCCTGTCCTCCATGAAGACGCTGCAGAGCCCGAGCTCACGGAGGTTGGGGAAAAGGGAGGCGCGCGGGAGGTCAGCCGTGTCGGGGAACTTCCAGAGGCCAAGGTAGAGACGGGTGAGGGTGGCCATGCCTATGAAGGTGGAGGGGAGAATGATCTCGAGTGGCCACCGGCGGTTTGAGGTCCTGGATGCCCTTGACGGCGAGGATCTGGAGCCAGCCCGTGAGTAGGCCATGGAACTTCTCCATGTAGCAGCTGGTGAGGTGGACGCTGCGGAACGGCCCCGGGTGCTCGGCGAGGACGCATGACACGTCAGATGTGGGGAAGAGGTGGCCATCGACGAGGACGAGCGGGGTGGAGCGCCAGACGCCGTGCCAGCAGTGGGATAGTGCGGCGGTGCGGGCGGCGTCCTTGACGGAGAGGCGGGAGACGATGTTGCTGAGGAGTGCGTCCGGGAGGCGGTTGAGGCGGTCGACGACATCATCTGGGTCTGGGAGGAGGGCGAAGAGGCGAGCGCCGGCGGAGACGGGTGGTCGGGAAGGGTGTAGTGGGTGGGCGAGATGAAGCTAGCAAAGACGCCTTTTATCTCATCTGCGTCACGGCAGTGGCGCACGAACTGGCCTCCCAACTTGAGCACTAGGGTCTCCAAGGTCGCCGCCGGAAGCGCCGGTGAGCACATGTTGGCGAACATCCGTCCTAACTCTTCATCGCTGCGCAGTAACTCGAGCGCCATCTGGAACACGAGGTCAAACGCCTAGGTGTCCATGGCCGCCGCCGGAAGCGCCGCAGTGTGGATGAAGGTTTTGGGCGGCGCGTACTGTCTGTGGAGTGGAGCAAGAATGGCGGAAGAGAAGGGAATGCTTCTTCTTCTTTTTTTGACATAATTATACCTCTTTATTCATTTAGCACATATGTTACATCCTTGATTAGCAGCGGTACAATAAAATCAGGAGGATCATCTAGCCACACATGTTGATCTGAGACCTGGGCTAGCCTAGCTAGTTCATGAGCAACCGTATTATCTTCACGGTAATTGTGTTCAAACTCTATCTTCACGAAGTCCGATGCGAGATGATAGCAGTCGTCCAAAATCGCAGCTGAAGCACTTTGCGAGTAGCCTCCTTCTTTCATAGCGTGGACAACGTCCAAGTTTTCCGAACAACAAATCACTCTATTGCAACCAACAGAATGTGCCAAAAGGAGTCCTTGCTTCAGAGCTTGCACCTCGGCCATCATCACATCCCGGATGACTGCGCCTGTGGCGCCGCGAAGGTTGTCCGCATCAAAGGAGGCGTCGACATTGACCTTCACATAGTTCTGTAAGGGTTTAGCCCAACCCACCCTTCTCATCTTCGGTTTCGGAGAATTAGCAGCCGTGAAGTTGGAGTAGAGAGCTCTAATAGCAATTGCTGTCTGCGCCGGGTCTTTGACCTTCTCACCGTGCGCCGCTTGCCGCCTTTCCACCATAGATACCAGCTAGTAATCGCAACAAGTTCAGGCGTGAGTGTTTGGCCTAGAACCCTAGTAGCTTGCTGATTAGAGCATAGTAGAAATTCCAGAACAGCCTGCCCTGCCCGATCCAATTTGCTGGCTTCCTCGATCAGATTGTCCAGTCCCAAATTACTCCAGATAAGTTTAGCTCGGGGGCACTAGAAAAGCATATGCTTCATATCTTCCGCACCGCTCTTGCACAAGGGGCACTGAGCGCTCACTTTAATGTGTCTGTTAGCCAATACCGCGCGACAGGGGATCGTTTCCTGCATAACCCGCCAGAGATAAATTTTTACCTTGGCCGGTACCTTTAGGCTCCAGATTGTTGCCCACATTGGATGTGACTTCATCGCTGCAGCTTCTTGCCCGTTATTTACCCTCTGCCCAAATTGGCTTTCCCATTCTGCATGATAAGCCGAGCGGACATAAAAGGTGCCCGTTTTTGTTAAGCTCCACCCCACAAAATCATCCATATCATGCGATGGTAATGGTAGGGCCAATATTCTGCGTGCATCAATACGCCAGAACGTATCATTAATCAGTACCTCATCCCAAGAGTCTGTGACAGGATCGATTAATTCGTGAACTCTTGTGTATACGTTTTGTCCCTTGGGTGTTAGTATCTTGCGTGAAGGACAACCAGGTATCCATTCATCTTCCCAAATATTGAGTTATTTCCATTGCCAACACGCCAAATGTGACCCTTCTTAAAGGTTTGAATACCAGCCCATATGCTTTGCCATGTAAAGGAACTACCCTTTTTCAACAGCGTATTCAGCAGGTCCTCGGAGGGGAAATATTTGCCACGAAGAACTCTAGCACAAAGAGAGTCCGGTTCCTCCAGTAGTGTCGGGGGTTACCCCGGGTAGGGTAATGATGAGGTAAAGACATGTAAGGTTAAGGCAGTAAGCTGTCCGAGGGAACGATTGAGCAAGGACGCAGGAGGCGTCATCCGACGTAAGGTGTACGTCCGAGGTATACTTTCCGAGGTATATCCTCCGAGGTATCAACCTCGGGGCAGTCAGCTAGCTACCACAGGAATAAGATATTCTCTACCGAGGTATATGATCAGGAGTGTTATCCGAGGTTGGCAGCAAGGATCGAGGCATGTCAGAGAGGTCACGGGTGCCGCAGAGCTCGTAGCCCGAGGCTTCAGAGGACGGCGAGGTCCGTCCACGGGTTTCCCGGAAGCTCGGGGGCCTAGGAGCTGACTCGGCTATTTCGGGAAAGGTCTACAGGCTAGACCTCGGCAGGCTACTGAAGTATGACCGAAGAGGAAAGCTAGGCCTGGCTGGCCTGACAGTCCGGCCGTTGAGCTGGCAGGAGGCAGAGGCTTGTCTTCTACCTTTTGGCCATGCCATTGTCAGTTGTAGGCAGGGGTAAAAATGTACTTCGGCCTGTGTATATATGCGGCATCTCTACCTCCAGGGAGGAGACGGCAAAAACCCTAGCTCATTTCCCCCTTCGTAGTTTCACCTTCTACCTCGAGCTCTCACTTTGGTAGCAACATACAGCTCGAGGAGCACCTTGTACTGAGAACCACACTGATATATTGAGAGAGGCAAGGCAGGAGTAGGGGTTTTACTTCCTCACGAAGGCCCCGAACCTGGGTACATCGTGGTGTCTTTTGTGTTCTTGGCTTTCTTGGTTTCTTGTTCATGTTCTTGTGGTTTCTTGCATGTTCTTGCTTGTGCACGTCTTGAGTGCATAAACCCTCCCCGGATTCCCCCAACGACCATTCGGCCCCAACTAAGCCATACCCATGGCATCTGCCGTGATCCCACCACGACAGTTGGCGCCCACCGTGGGGCAGATTGAGGCGTTGGGTGGAGTTTCCATCCGGACGGGCTCCTCTGGGTGTGTTCTTTCTGGCCTTGTTACCAAGATCGGCGAGTTCG
The DNA here is from genome assembly GCA_947311845.1 of Poa pratensis. Taxonomy (NCBI): domain Eukaryota; kingdom Viridiplantae; phylum Streptophyta; class Magnoliopsida; order Poales; family Poaceae; genus Poa; species Poa pratensis. Next base: position 11,208,303 of record CAMZMU010000045.1, read on the forward strand.
CCTTTGTGAGCGACAATGCGGGGTGCTTCGCCGGCAAGCCTTTCCCCACCGATGGCTTCCTCATGATGCTCGGCAGCTTCCCCACATACGTTGCTGTCGAGGTGGTTCGCGAGTACCCGGAGCAGGTGCTCGTGGACGACGAAACTCCTCTCCTGGCGGCTTTGGGTCGGCGTGTCACTCGCCCTCCGAGGTGTGTGGAGGTGATGATGGCTGGTACCAGGCCTGCAGCTAGCAAGGCAGATGCTGGCAAGGTCGCGCTAGCCGAGGTGGAGGCGACGCCAACCGCGCTGCCTGAGAAATCAGGTCGGACGGCGAAGTTTCCGTACGAGAAACCTAGTCAGAATGAGCAGTTGGGCATGCCAAGGGAAGAAGTTCCCTTAGAAGCTATCGTTGATAGGTTAGCTCGGCCACTCGCAGTAGAGGCAAGTGTGGAGCATACGGTGGCCGGGTTAGAGGCAGAGCGCCAGAGGGTGCTGAGAGAAGCTCGGTTGCTGGCCGAGGCTAAGCAGCAGTTCGATATGGAGCAGAAGGAGTACAATGCTGCACATGGTATAGAGGATGGTTTTACTCCGGTTGTGCGGCGTAAGAAAGCTGCTCTGCTCAACCGAGGCAAGGACCTCTATGGGGAGATGGCTAGGGCTGCAGTCTCGGGCTCGAGTAAGGCAACAAGTAGCAGGTCGGCTACTGGTAGGCCGGTGTATAGTTCACCAGCTAAGAACCTTAGAGCAGCCGAAGCAGTAAGGGCCGGGCTATCGGAGTTGACCGGAGATGCATGGCGTGAGCAGCAGAAGCGGCTCAATGAGTTAGTGCATGTGGCCAGCAAGCAAAATGAAGCCCTCCGCAAGGCCGGGCTTGGCGGTTCGCAGGCGGTCCATTCGATTAGGCCAGTTAGCCAGGGGTCCAAGGGGCAAGCCTCGTCTCCACACGTCGGAGGAGCCGATCGTGCCCGGAGTGTCACTTCAGGTCGGAACAAGGAGATGCAGCTGCAAGTGTACGATCCGGTGTTAGCTGGGAAGCAAAAGGTCGGCAACGCTAGCCGAGCCAATGGAGACCCCGGCCCAGGTGATGCAAGCCGAGCTAAGGGCCGTTCAGCTCAGGGAAATCAGAACGGTGGGCAAGCAGCGTCGGCTGGCCGAGGTAAACCACCTCAGCCCCCGAGGCATCAGCAGCAACCCCGGCCGCAGGAGCAGTATCAGCAAGAGCCGGAGTATGTTCCGCAGCCGAAGAACGTCGGTCGAGGTGGCGACCGATATGATGATGGAAATTCAGCCATGGAGCGGGCTGGATTCTATAGAGTGGATGGTGCATTGGGAGAGCGTATCGGAGCTCGGACGTTGCCTACAGGTGATGCGCGCTACAAGCTAGATCGGATTTACATGTCCGAGAGTTGGAGGAGGAAGGCCCTCCTGGTCCGGCGTGTTTTGGACCTCGGATCATGAAGGAACCACCTCCACCGGTGTCTCAGTTTCAGTTGGGTCGGAGTACCAGGCCGTACAATGGGAGCACCAAGCCGCAAGATTGGCTAGCTGATTATGTTTCAGCAGTATACATTGCGGGGGGCAATCGCCGATGGGCGGTCCGGTATCTCCCGCACATGTTGGAAGGTCCTGCTCGGATCTGGCTGAACAATCTGCCGGAGAATAGCATCGATTGCTGGCTGGATTTAGAGGAGGCATTCAATAGCAACTTCGCCAGCACTTACAGGAGGCCAAACCGACCTCAGCTTTTGCAGGCGTGCAAGCAGGAGGACAATGAGACTGACCGAGAATTCTTGACTCGGTGGAGCAATGTTCGGAACTCCTGTGAGGGAGTTATCGAAGCACAGGCTATAGCGTGGTTTGCTGATGGATGTCGGTATGGTAGCATGTTGTGGCAGAGGCTCCAGAGAGATATGCCAAAGACTCTGGCCGAGACGATTCGGATAGCTGATTCCTATGCCCTTGGCGATCCGATGCAGCCTCTGCTGGATGGGAATGCCCGGAACAGGAGGAATCCGATGAACAACCGCAACAACGGACCGAGGTTTGATAACCGTCAAGAGTTCGGGCAGAAGAGGAGAGAACCAGATTTCCAAGTCAATGCTGTAAACCCAAGTCAGTCCGGACCTGGAGGCGCCCAGAAACCGAAGACTGAGGGTCAGGCGTGGACTCCGAACCAGAACCAGAATCAGGGAGGTGGTGCGAAGCAGTGGCAGGAGGCCGGACCACCTGTGACTTACGAGTCATTGGTGAATGGACCATGTATCTATCATGGCAGGAATGGCAGAACCCCAACCATACCACTCTGCAGTGTAGTTTTCATCACCGAACCGCTGCAGAAGGGGCGAAAGCTGGGGCAAACCGGAGTGGGCCACCGAACCAATGGCGTAGACCTCAATATCCGAACACGCAGCAGCAGCATAAGCCGACCATAGCGGCGCAGAATCAGAGCTTAACCGGAGCAAATTCAACCCCGGTGCATGCGGCCCAAAATCAGAAGACGGTGCAGGCGAAACCGGTGAATGCAGTGAGTGCCCAGGGCAACAACAACAACGGTGGTGCCGGCCAAAGCCAAACGTGGTCCTTTGAGAATCAGAGGTATGAGAACCCCGGTAACGATTATAGGGAAGTACATCAGAGCTACGTGGTGTTTGTGACTGAGTCAACTGATAAGAAGAGTATGCTGAGGCGTGCCAAGGAGGTGAATGCAGTATCTCCGGCGGTGGTGAAATACATGAACTGGTCCGAGCAAGAGATCACTTGGAGCAGGCAAGATACACCTCGGATCATGCCGAGCCCTGGAAACTATGCACTGGTGGTGGATCCGACGTTTTGTGGGCCGACCAACAATGTGAGATTCACCCGAGTCTTGGTGGACAATGGGAGTGCCATAAATATCATGTACCGAGACACAATGGTCAAGCTGGGATACTCACCGAACCAGTTGCAGCCTAGCAGCTGTACATTTCACGGTATTGTGCCCGGGGTCTCTTGTGCACCTATGGGAAAGATTTGGGTCGACGTGGGTTTTGGTACCCGAGATAACAGCCGAGTTGAAAGTCTTGAGTTCGAGGTTGTGGACTTGCAGAGCCCTTACCATGCCTTGCTGGGAAGGCCAGCCTTGGCCAAGTTCATGATCTCCACTCATGTGGCTTACCTAAAGATGAAAATGCCGGGGCCCAAGGGAATAATAACCATTTCTGGTGACTACAAGAAGGCTATGCAATGTGCCTCGGCGGGATCCAGTTTAGCCGAGTCCTTGGTGATCGCGGCGGAGAAGAAGCAACTTCAGAAGGTGGTGGCAATGGCGCAGTCTACTCAGCTCGGCATGTCCGGACTAATTACTCCGGACATGAGCGCTTCATTCGAGGTGCCCAAGGAGACCAAGAAAATCCCGCTGGACTCGGAGAACCCGGAGCGTTTCGCCATCATTGGTACTGGCATGGACGAGAAATAGGAAAGCGCGCTCTGTCACTTCCTCCGTGAGAATCGGGACATTTTTGCATGGTCGGCTAAAGACCTGCCAGGTGTTCCGAGGGAGTTGGCAGAGCACTCTTTGTTTGTTCGGCCAGAGGTGAAACCAGTGCGTCAACCGACGCGGCGGCTCTCAGATGACCGAAGAAAGGTGGTACTCGAAGAACTGGCGAAGTTACTGGCTGCAGGCTTCATCATGGAGTGCTGCATCCGGACTGGATATCTAATCCAGTCCTCGTGGAGAAAAAGAAGGACGAACCGGCGGTAGTCAAGGTGTGGCGCATGTGCATTGACTTCACCAACCTGAACAAGGCGTGCCCGAAGGATCCCTTTCCTTTACCTCGGATTGATCAAGTGATCGATTCTACGGCTGGATGTGAGCTGTTGTCTTTTATTGATGCATATTCTGGTTTTCACCAGATCCCACTGAACACTGATGATCAAATAAAGACTGCCTTTATTACCCCGTACGGGGCGTATTGCTATCGTGTCATGTGTTTCGGTTTGAGAAATGCCGGGGCAACTTATCAAAGGTGTATGCAGAAGTGCTTACATTCTCAAATGGGCAAGAATGTGCAAGTGTATGTCGATGACATTGTTATCAAAACTAAAAAGAAGCATACTCTCATCGAAGACCTCGAAGAGACATTTGCAAATTTAAGAAAGTATCGGTTGAAACTTAACCCGGACAAGTGCACCTTTGGTGTCCCGGCTGGAAAATTGCTCGGTTTCCTCGTATCGAGCCGAGGTATAGAAGTTAACCCGGCTAAGATCCGAGCTATCGAAAGAATGAAGTTGCCGAACTGTTTAAAAGATGTGCAGAAGTTCACGGGATGCCTTGCATCTTTAAGTCGGTTTGTAAGTCGGCTAGGAGAAAAAGCCTTACCATTGTATCAACTTATGAAGAAAAGTACCAGTTTCACTTGGACCCCGCAGGCGGACGCGGCGTTCAATGAGCTGAAGAAGATGTTGTCCACTGCTCCGGTGTTGGCATCCCCTTTGCAGAATGAACCGATGTTGATATACATTGCGGCTACAAACCGGGTCGTAAGTGTTGCAGTGGTGGTGGAGCGAGACGAAGGAGGCAAATCGGTGCAGAGACCAATCTACTACCTGAGCGAGGTGATATCCACGTCGAAGCAAAACTACCCCCACTACCAGAAGATGACGTACGGAGTATACCTGGCGGTTAAGAAACTGAAGCATTACTTCCAAGAGCATCCCATGACGGTGGTATGTGATGCTCCAATCTCGGAGATCATCGGATGCAAGGACGCAACTGGGCGAGTTGCCAAATGGGCGATCGAGGTATCTCCATACACTCCGCATTATGAAAGGCGAGATGCAATCAAGTCGCAGGCGCTGCCGGACTTTTTATGCGATTGGGCCGAGATGCAATATGAGCCGCCCTTGCCGGACTATAATTATTGGAAGATGCACTTTGATGGGTCCAAGACCAAGGTCGGATTAGGTGCCGGCGTAGTCCTAACCTCGCCGAAGCAAGACCAGTTGAAGTATGTGCTGCAAATCCATTTCTCGGCGTCGAACAACGTGGCGGAGTATGAGGCCCTGATCCATGGGCTCAAGGTGGCAAAGGAGATAGGTGTCCGGCGTATAGAATGCTTCGGCGATTCAGCTTTGGTGGTGCATCAATCCACCGGCACTTGGGATGCGTTGGATGCGAACATGGAGTTGTATCGGTTTCATGTGCAAAAGGTGTCTGGGTTCTTCGAAGGATGTGAGTACAAGCACATACCTCGGGGGAGAATGAAGCCGCCGACGTATTGTCCAAGCTCGGTTCATCCAAAGAACCGGTGCCACCGGGGATAGCGCTGAACCATTTGAGAACTCCTTCAATCAAGCCCTCGCCTGACTCCGAGTCAATTTTCTTACCGCCAAGTTCGGAGTCTGAGCCTATTCCTATGGAGGTAGACGTCGGATGCGTTTGGCCGGACTCGGGGACTGCTTCGCAGTATCCGAGGACTGATGGAGCTTTTCCTATGGAGATAGATGATGGGAACTTCGGGTCTGACCCGGGGACTTCGCACCAACACTCGGGGACTGGCCGAGCAATGGTGGAGGAAATCATGAAGGAGATCATGGCGACCGAACCAATGGAGATAGATGAGAGGCTTTTTCCTCTGCATCCAGTGCCGGAATGGGCGGAGCAGATCATGAACTTCATAGATGGAAGTTTGCCAAGTGATACAACCGAGGCAAGGAGAATCCAGAGGAGAGCTAAGGGATACACCATCATCAACAAGGAGCTATACAAGAGAAGTGTGACCGAGGTGTTGCAGAGGTGTGTCGAACCAGCTGAAGGCAAGGAGATGCTTTTAGAAATCCACCAAGGAGAATGTGGACATCATTGCAGCACAAGAGCTCTGGTGGCCAAGGTGTTCCGGCACGGGTTCTATTGGCCCACCGCCAATGCCGATGCAGAAGATATAGTTCGGAAATGTGAAGGGTGCCAAAGGTTCGCCAAGCAGCAGCACATGCCAGCTTCGGCGCTCAAGACCATTCCTATCACGTGGCCCTTTGCAGTTTGGTGTCTGGACATGGTGGGAGAATTCAAGCCAGCCCGAGGCAATATGACTCACATACTGGTGATGGTGGACAAATTCACTAAGTGGATCGAGGTGAAGCCAATCCGAAAAGTGGATGGTCATACGGCGGTGACCTTTTTGAAGGAAATAATCCTGAGATATGGATATCCTCATAGTATCATTACAGACAACGGCACGAACTTTGCTGTCGGAGAGTTTGCTCGGTTCTGCATGAGTAAGGGAATTCGACTTGATGTAGCCTCGGTGGCTCACCCACAGGCTAATGGGCAAGTAGAGAGGTCAAATGCATTGGTATTGGCCGGAATCAAAGCTCGGTTGGTAGAACCACTGTTGAAAACACCGGGGTGTTGGATCGATGAGATACCAGCAGTTCTGTGGGGTCTAAGGACCACACCGAACAGATCAACTGGCTATACGCCATTTTTCATGGTCTATGGGGCCGAGGCAATGCTGCCAACCGACATTGAATATGATGCGCCCAGAGTGGCAATGTACACAGAAGCCGAGGCTAAAGAAGCTCGGGAAGATGCTGTAGATCTGCTGAGGAAGCAAGAGAATTGGCCTTATCTCGGTCAGCAATATATCAGCAGGGTCTCCGACGTTATCAAAGTCGGCATGTAAAACCCCGAAAGTTTAATGAAGGAGATCTAGTGCTGAGGCTTGTTCAGCGCAGCAAAGGTCGGCACAAGTTGTCACCTCCATGGGAGGGACCATACATTGTGAGCCGAGCTTTGCACAATGATTCGTACTATCTTATAGATGCACAGGAGCCAAGGGGAGATGGGCTGGATAGACCCGATGGGAGCTTCAGCGTCCATGGAATGTAGCTCTACTCCGACCCTTCTACTGTTGAAGGAAGTAATGTATGTACCTCGGCTGATCTTTAAATAAAAACTTCGGCACCTCGAGAGTGAGCTCGGGGACTGCCTCGCTCTTATGATTGCATGTTTCTTTTTGTTTGTACTCTTTCGTTCGTATGCCGAACTATTTTGAACCTCGTCTCAAACTTCAAGTACTGTATGCTATGTAACTAATCTTGTGACTCGACTGACGAACGCCAGCATGGCAGTCAAGAGCAAAGACGAAAGAACATGGGAAACATGAAAATGAACTCGGGGACTCGGTCCAAAAAGACAGTTCGGCATATGTCGTTTACTAACCCCTGTTTTTACTTCTTTTTTATGTCGGATGACTTTGAAACATACCTCGGAATTTACCAAGTACTGTATGCTATGAACAACAATCTTGTGACTCGACTGTCGAACGCCAGAATGGCAGACAAGAGCAAAGAATGCCAAATATAGTAAACACGAAAGTAAACTCGAGCAATCATTCAAAAGGATTCGACATAAAGCTTAGAAAAGCATGGTTCGAATGAGCATGATAGTAATAGAGGTAGCAAAGGAACTACTTAAGTTTGATTACATCTGCGTCCCGGCATACCGGGGATTTAATGAAGTTTTTTGGCCAAGCATAAGTTCAGGTCGAGGCATCAGGAATTACGTCGGCAGCAGCCGATGTAGCAGGGATTTCGTCCGGAGCCGAGGTAGCCTGGGAAGTGCTGGCAACGTCGGCAGTAACCTCGGCACCAGGTTGTGGAGAAGCCTCGGTTTCTGCTTCGCGGGTTTCACCGCCGTCACCTTGCTCGGCCTCGACGTCGGATTCTGTTTCGTATTCCTCGTCTTCTGGCTCGTAATCCTCGGCGTCGGAGTAGGTGTCTCCTTCGCTCAAGTTCTTCGTGTGGCATATCCAGCAAAGTAGCCATCTTTTGGCGGCGCGCGACAAGGATCGGGTCGGACGACCAAGGTGAGCCTCGCCGGAGAGTGTTCATCTTCTCGAGGTCGATCTTCTCGCACCAAGTCATGATAAACCTGAGAGCGGCATCAGCTCCAGCGCGAGCTGAAGATGAGCGCCACTCTCGCAATCTTCTTTCGGTGTCGCGAAGCTGGGCGGCGAGCTCGGGCGTAGATTTGGGAGCGTCGGCAAGAGGCCATAAGGCTCGGAAAGCAGACCACCTGCATCAAGAAGTTCCGACCCAATGGTTTTCAAGGGATGGATCCGAGCCTTGATGGCCACGATGTGGTCCTCAACGGTCCAGACGGGGTTCGTCTCGTTACGCCTCTCCCTGTGAGCAGTGATACTGCGGGCCGAGACTTGGGTGTAGGTGAAATGCTCTGCAGAAGGATAGCATGTTAATAATGAAAGAGATAGTTCGGCAAAGAGCCGGTATTGTTGAGGACAAAGCAAAGCTAAGGGGGGCAAGAAACTTACCGTCCATCTGGTTGATAGTTTGCAGCGTCGGGAGGGCTGGTTGACCGCGCTTGAGAGCTTCCAAAGCCTCGGTGGCCGAGGTGGCGCGGGTCTCGGCTAACTGGAGCGCTTCTGGTGATCCTTGGCGGCATCCTCCCGAAGTTTCTTCTCTGTTTCGACAACACTGGCCTTTTCCGCCTGCAGCTGCTCTTTTTCAGACGTCCGCAGCTCAGTGATGCGCTTGAGCTCCTTTACCAGACGAGCTACTTCGGCTTTCTCTTGTTGTAGCTTCTCGTCCAAAGAGTTCTTTTCTGCAAGGACGGCCTTGTGCTCGTCGTGGAGTTTCTTGTGGTCAAACAAGAGGGTATGAAAGATATCCGTGCGGACGTTCATAGTATTCTGCAAGGAAGAAAAACATAGCTCGGTTAGAAAGGCTATACCTCGACAAGAGTCTCGGGGACTCGGAGTCAAATCATTGGGAAAATGTTGCCGGGGTATGCCTCGACAGGAGTCTCGGGGACTCGTACCCGAGGTGCATGCTAAAGTAAGATAAAATGGTTTGGATACGTCGGATGAAAATGGAAAGTTGAGATTCAAGCCAAACAATTTTAACTCCGGCGGAGCGTCAATAGTTTACCTCGAATCTCGGGGACTGGGAATGGTGGATATTAGATGAGATACTGCATGAAAGTAAAGAGAATAGGACTTACGTCGATGTTTTGAGCAGCACGCAGGGCAGCAGTTTGTAGATCATATACGCTTCGGCCGCAGGCGCTGTTTCCCGCAGGATGCTCAGCCACCGGAGCAGCTAGGGAGGCCGAGGAGACCTCGTCTGCAGAATTCCAGTCTGCATTGTAGTGTTCCAAGGAGCCGAGGCTCTGGTCACTGTCAGTGCGCAGAGGAGGAAATCCCCACGGTCCGCCCTGCTCGATGCCCCTAACCGAGGCCTCCAAGGCCAAAGCAGCCTCGGAGCTTGAAGCAGGCCGGTTATCCAATATAAGAGATGCCCTCCGAGCATATTCTTCGGCCGGAGGGGCAGTCTCATCAACGGGTGCGGCGAATGGAGGAATTCGGCGTGTCACCGGGGGAGGAGACCTCGGTTGCATCCTTGAAGGAGAAGAGATAGTCAGGGTGCCAGACCCAGATGTTGGTTTGGGGGTGACCTTAGACTTCACCGTCTCTTTCTCTTTCTCCTTGCCCTTCTCCAACGGCAAGGTAGTCTGGCGAACTGGTTTTTGGGGCTGCTGCTTGGGCTGTTGCTTCTGCTGATGCTTCTGCTGTTGCTGCTGTTGGTTGCGGGCAGTCTGGCTGGGGGGGAGAGTCGAGGCTCCGGCAAGGCGGTAGCCGGAGTTCTGGCGCGATTGGTCCCCGCATCCGTTTGAGGACGCGGAGAAGTCTGACCTCGGGTGGGGGCAGATTTCCCCAAGGCCGGGCCAGACCTCGGTGGAGGAGATCCGGGGCGAGAGTTCGTCGGGGTGGTCGTGGCTTCAGAGGCACCAACGGGTGCAGTCATGGAGGATACCTCCTGATCCACGTCTATGGGGCACTGCAACGAAAGAAGATGGTCAAGTGTTAATACCGAGATAATATGTTTAAGCAACAAACATTGTTGGCTATAGAAGCAAAGCATTACCCATCCGAGGTAGGAAACCTCTTGCCCCCCGGGCATGAGGAGGATTCCGGACTTCTTCAGCCGACGTCTCTTGACCGGAGCCTCAGTGGGTCCGGAGGCTCCAGTGGCGGATGGTTCGGCGGCCGAAGTTGCGGCACCAGCGCGTTTCCGGCTGGTTGCTGGAGTAAAGTTCGGAAGGTGAGGAAGGCAGGAGATAGGTACCGCGTTTATTGGTTCCATGACGAGAAACCCCTCCTCGTCATCCGAAATCTCTTGAACTGAAGCTTGTGCTTGAGGCTTACCCGCGGTGGTGATGCGGGCCGAGGCAATGGGCATATAATCCTCGTCGTCAGGGTCCACGTTGGATGGTGGGTCCTCGACAGGGAGATCCTTGCCGAAGTGGTCCGCAGGATGGACTCCATCCTCGGCGGTCTGGCGGGCGAACAGCTGTATGGCAGACATATGAAAAGGAGTTAGGAAGAAAATTGTCAAGATGAACGTCGGTAGCAAGACCTCGGTGGTAAAGGAGTACGAAGAAAACGTCGGAATAGCGTACCTGTTTCGCTGGCTTGGTCGGTAGTGGGGTTCCCTTCCCCATGTCCAAGCGTCAGGGATCTTGGACTTGGTGATAGCTCGGACTCGCCGAGCTACCGCGGCGTTGTCCAGTGCAACGTGCGTATGGCGGGTGGGGTCATAAAGACCGCTCATGTGGCAGATCTTGTGAGACCTCGCCTGGAGAGGGGAGACCCTGCGCTTCACGAATGTGCAGGCCAGGTCGTCAGCCGTCAGGACTTTCCCGTCGTTTCCGGGGTCCTCCGGGTCCTGCCATTTCGCAATATACCATGGATGGACTTGAGTTCGCCGTGTGAGGGGGAGTGTAGTCCCAGTTGAGCTGTTCTGTAGGAGGGCTGAGGTTAAACGCCGGCAGGTTGAGGAGGTCCTCTTCGCCGGAGTTCTTCACGTAAAACCACGTCCGGAGCCACTTGCGAACGGTGTCCGGAGTAGTGATACGTGGGAAGATGGAGTTTCGGCGAGGAGCTATGGTGGCAGCTCCGCAGGCGGTTAATTGCTTGGGCAGATCCTTGTTCTTTGGATCCGGGATCACTTGCCGCTTGAGTTGGAAGTAGCGAGAAAAGAGGTCTACCGTGGCTTTGAGGCCGAGGTATCCCTCAGAGAAGGAAACGATGCAGGAGAGAGTGGTGATGGCGTTGGCGGGGAGGTGATGAACCTGGAGTCCGAACTTGTCGAGGAAGCTCCGGAAGAAATCACTAACGGGCAGTCCGAAGCCGCGCTGGAAGTGCGCGACGAAGACCACCCGTTCCCCTTCCTTGACTTGAGGCTCGAGTTCGCCCTCTGGCAGGCGACATTCTACCCCGGCGGGAATCCGCCGAGTCGCCCTGAGCCACTGGATTTCGTCCGGAGTTACATCCGAACCTTCCCAGCCGGCTCGTTCTCCGACCTCCAGTTCGAGGTCTGGAACCTCGGTTTGTTCCGAAGTCTCAGGAGGAGACATCTCGGCAGAATCAATCTGCAGAGAATGCACAGAAGTTTAGCAAAGGAAAAAGTAAATCTGGAATCTAAGGCTATATCTGGCTAACTCAGGAGGAGTTGGACGGCTATCTAATGTACATAGAGGCACATATATGCTAGGCGAACGTCTGTCCGAGGTATGAAACTCATTTCTACCCAAAAAAGTATGCGAGTAAGATCTACCGGAGGAGGTAAATAGAATTTTATTCAAGAACATATGAAGAACCAAAGCGCGAAGAGGAAGAAACCTAGGCAATGCCTAGGGTATCAAGAAAGGGAGTACATACCGTGAAAACGAGGTGCTGAAGGGCGGCGCCGGTGACCGGTCGCAGCGGCGACGAAGGAGCTGCTCGTCGGCGGCGGCTGGAACGCGTTTCTTCTCAACGGAAGCGGCGGCGCTGGTGCGATGGAGGCGAGACGGCGAGTGAATGAGGAAGAAGAGGGAAGCACTGCCCTGGGCCCGTATTTATAACCGCGGGCGGTAACTGCGCACTACCGCGCGGTTATCGGAGCGGCGAGTGGGATCGTTTGTGCACAATGGCCCACGTGGCACGAAGATAGCGGTGGGCGAGCAGGCCACAGGATCGGTTGCAGGAGGCAAACCGTCGTGCGGCGCGGTTACTGGAGCGCGAAGCGGCGCAAGCGGGAAACCTCCGCTGACGTGGGCCGCGTGGTGGAAAGCACTCGAGTGCTTTGACTATCGTGGACCAGGAAGTGACGGATGGGACACGTGAACAGTGTTCTCTGACCGAAGTCAGTAAGGATGCAGAAATCGAGGGGTTGACGTCCGAGATCTCGGCGGACTTCGGAAAAGCAGTGGCCCGAGGAACAGACCGATGGATTTCTGGGTATTGGTTCGGTAACCTGCAAAACATTGTAGCGCATGTGGTTTCGGGTTGAACCTGATGCGGCCTTTCATCCGAGGCTGCGAGACCACATCAGCTTCGGGGACTACTGTCGGGGGGTTACCCCCGGGTAGGGTAATGATGAGGTAAAGACATGTAAGGTTAAGGCAGTAAGCTGTCCGAGGGAACGATTGAGCAAGGACGCAGGAGGCGTCATCCGACGTAAGGTGTACGTCCGAGGTATACTTTCCGAGGTATATCCTCCGAGGTATCAACCTCGGGGCAGTCAGCTAGCTACCACAGGAATAAGATATTCTCTACCGAGGTATATGATCAGGAGTGTTATCCGAGGTTGGCAGCAAGGATCGAGGCATGTCAGAGAGGTCACGGGTGCCGCAGAGCTCGTAGCCCGAGGCTTCAGAGGACGGCGAGGTCCGTCCACGGGTTTCCCGGAAGCTCGGGGGCCTAGGAGCTGACTCGGCTATTTCGGGAAAGGTCTACAGGCTAGACCTCGGCAGGCTACTGAAGTATGACCGAAGAGGAAAGCTAGGCCTGGCTGGCCTGACAGTCCGGCCGTTGGGCTGGCAGGAGGCAGAGGCTTGTCTTCTACCTTTTGGCCATGCCATTGTCAGTTGTAGGCAGGGGTAAAAATGTACTTCGGCCTGTGTATATATGCGGCATCTCTACCTCCAGAGGAGGAGGCAAAACCCTAGCTCATTTCCCCCTTCGTAGTTTCACCTTCTACCTCGAGCTCTCACTTTGGTAGCAACATACAGCTCGAGGAGCACCTTGTACTGAGAACCACACTGATATATTGAGAGAGGCAAGGCAGGAGTAGGGGTTTTACTTCCTCACGAAGGCCCCGAACCTGGGTACATCGTGGTGTCTTTTGTGTTCTTGGCTTTCTTGGTTTCTTGTTCATGTTCTTGTGGTTTCTTGCATGTTCTTGCTTGTGCACGTCTTGAGTGCATAAACCCTCCCCGGATTCCCCCAACGACCGTTCGGCCCCAACTAAGCCATACCCATGGCATCTGCCGTGATCCCACCACGACAGTA